>VZRL01004541.1:37571-52055 GCA_013397895.1 Origma solitaria | reverse complement strand
GGCGCAGCTTCCCTCACACCGAGGGCGCCGCTGCCCTCACCGCAGCTCCCTCCGCCTGCACCCCCGGCCCGCTCCGCTCGCAAATCCAGGGAAAATCCTGCTCCCACATCGCGGCGTTACCTCCCGCAATAGCCAAGGATTCGTTTTGGGACAAGTTATTTTTCTGTTAGATGTTTTCTGTTAGATGTTCTGAGGGGTTGGTGGCCACCACAATGTACACGCTACAGGAATGTGACCCACATTTCATACTATTAATGGAATCATAGAACAGTTTGGATTGGAAAGGACCTTAACTTTCTCCAATAGATATATATCTCAACTCCTTAAAAAGCTCAAAATCAACAAACATTTCTTAAGAAATGGCACTCAGAACTTCACTCCTACTGAAGTTATCCTGACTGGAATGGTACTTAGCTGCAGGCTAACTAGTTTCATAAAACCACAGACCAGTTTGGGTTGGAAGGGAACCTAAAGACCATAACTTCCAACACCCCTGCCACAGGCAGGGACACCTTCCCCTCGAGCAGGATGCTCAGAGCCCCATCCAGCCTGGCCTTGAGCAGGATCCCTTACAGGGATGGGGCAGCCACAGCTTCTCTGGGCAACCTGTTCCAGTGCCTTGTAGTTGCACTGTTTTAGGAATCCTTCTCTTCTTTCTGACGGAGAATAGAGACAAGCTGCACTTCTTGTACTTTCTTAATCTCTGTGTTTTGTATTAGGTGCTGTATAGCTATGACCAATGACTTTGGGAGGTGGATTCTCTGCTGACCAATGGTTGCTAGATTATTAATGGATATATAAAGAAGTTTCTGTAAATAAAACTCTCGCCATCTTGGGGGTCTCTGCCTGCTTCCTTGCCAGCTGCCGCGAATATTATGAAATTCAAGACCACAGTGCCTCACAGTAAAGAATTTCTTCCCAATATCTAATCTGAACCAACTCTCTTTCAGTTTAAAGCCATTCCCCCTTGTCCTATCATGCCATGGCTGTGTCCCTCTCCAGCTCTCTTTAAGACCCTTTAGGTACTGGAAGGTGCTTCAAGATCTACCTGGAGCCTTCTCATCTCCAGGCTGAACAACTCCTGCTCTCTCAGACTGTGTCCATAGCAGTGGTGCTCCAGCCCTCTGGGCATCTTCATGGTTCTCTGGACTCACTCCAATAGATCTACTACTACAGGAATGTGATACAGGAATGTGATAGATTCTTTTTTGCTGGTGCTTGGTAGTAAATCTGAGCCAGATCATGATAAAATATATGTTTTATATAGGACACACCATTGCTGCAGACCAATGCTCCCCTGGAAAGACAAATTTTTAGTCACCGCCCCTGCTGATTTCATGACATCCATTGTTGTTCCTTCCCATCTGGTAGTTGTGAAAAGTGTTTGGAGAGGTTTTTTCCTGCATTCAGACTGTAGTAGGGAAATCCATCCAAGAAGGACTTACCATGTACACCCTCAGGAGAATTTAAGCCCTATTTGTATTTATTCTCGTGTTCTCAGATAAGATATTGCACAGAGATAAGTCAGACTGATTTCCAGCCATATAAAGTTTTACCTGGTAAACATAACTTTAAAATTAAAACCAGAAGTCTTACAAAGAATCAATTGTATTTTTATTCAGCTCTTCAGAGAGTTTTAAGATTAACTGCATGTATTCATTAAGCCTTTTCCTTAAGGGCTATCCAGATAATACTGTTCATTTTTAACAGGTAAGCTATCTAGCAAAAAGAACCACCAAAAACCACAAATAAGAAATCCTACAGTATATCTTTGGAGGAACATGTCTTGTAATCCATGTGAGAGCTTAAGTATTTATATCTCAACTCCTTAAACAGCTCAAAGTCAACAAACATTTCTTAAGAAATGGCATGAGAATGTCAGTCTTACTGAGGTTTCTCCTGACTGGAATGGTGCTTAGCTGCAGTCTAATAAGTTTTATAAAATCATAAAAAGATTTCAGTTGGAAGGGACCTTAAAGATCATCCAGTTCCAACCCCCTGCCACAAGCAGGGACACCTTCCACTAGACCAGGTTGCTCAAAGTCCTGTTCAGCCACAAACTTCTCTGGGCAACTTGGTCCAGTTTCAACACAATAAAAATACTCATACTGAAAAGATCACATGATAACCTGGTATTTTGGTTTCAAGCTATGCAAAACCTCATGGTAGAAAAACTGTATTCATATAATGGATTAAAAATATCTCCTGCTTGGAAAAAAAAAAGTCTTTTTTGGGTTGACAAATTATGTTAACCTAAAAAAACCAACAGATGTCATTTTCCCAATATCTTCTGGAATGCTACAATTACAGAAGTAACACACCTGTAGAAATAAATAATAGAGTCATGACCCATGTTTTGAGAATGACCTGTTGAGCTGCAGCACTCCAGGAAATTTGGGCTATACATGATACACTCATATGGGGTATTTATACTGACACAGTCCACCCACAGATTGTCTTTAGTTTAATGACATCACTTTTATATAATGTACTTCAGATTACTAACATGCCCCACCTACAAGTAAGTGATGTGGAAAAGCACACACAGCTCTGGAAATGCAACACTAAATCACTCTTAGTGATTTACACAAAATAATAAAAAAGAAAATTCTTTCAGTAAATATTTTAGCCACTTGCATTATGTAGGTTTTTTTTTTTTTTTTACAAAATGCTGTAAGAAAACTGACTCTAAACCCTATCTCATATTTAAGAAATGTATCAAGATTGTGTGGGAGGCAGTGGTGTGTTCTTTACTGCAAACAGAGAGGATCTTCTCTAGAAATGGCCCTTTATATGCATGTGGCTCTTTGGATGATAACCTGAAGCTATAATGAAGACAAATGCCTATTTTTTGATCTATTCTTTTCCTTTTCATATGGATTTTTAACAAGTTGTTCCTCTAACACAGCCTTTAAGAAGCTTACAAACTTTGGAGGCATGTCAGATTACTTTGAGAATTTAAACTTGCGGAACACTACTTGTTTTAAGGAATTTAAGTCAGGTGCTATCATTAACATAAATCATAATTTGGTTTTTGTAATCATTACTAAGTTTCCTAAGAGGCACTTCTGTGGATAGAACATTAAAAGATGCAAAGGTATAAAACATTTATGACTGTTACTCTGTCGTACTTTTATATAGACAGAAGAGGTAAGATGAACAAAAGCAAAGTTCCACTGAAGTGAAAACTTCTAGTCAATTCAGAGTAGATGCCACTGCAAAAGCAATTAGGAGTTTAAAGCTTTTATTACATGAGATACTATTGGCAACTGACCTGCTTTTATTCTATGAAACCGCCTGCAACTACATGTATCTATTATCTAAGTTTCTCAATGATTTCTTTATGATTTTAGCTTCACATTCTTTACAATAAATATTTTTACCCTAAACAGGCAAAGTGCTGTAGGAACTGAATGACTGTTGGTGGCAAAACCACAGCTCCAAAATCCTACCCTTTCTTCTGTAACTATTTCAAGGGCTACATCCCTTGTATCTATGCCATATTATGTAAACTTTCCAGAAGCAAATGTTACAAAATGCTTATTTGTTAAGGCTGAAGTGTAGTCATATGTGCATGTCAGACAACACCACCCAGACCTGTAAGAATCTTCCAAAGGTTAAAAAATCCTGCAGTGACGATTTTAAACGTGCAAATAACTTTCCCACAGAAGTATTGGAAAATATTTTAAATTCAACCTAAAATTGCTGATTAGCACCTAGATTTTTTTATTAGTTTTCAGACTTGCCAACAAATCTGTCTGAAACTCCAGAACTCAATTTAATTCTATTCAGATGAAGAGTGACATGCCAGATCTCTTTGGGAAAGAGAGAGAAATCCATACTACCTGTCTCAGTGTCAACTTTTCACTCTGTACAATCCAAAACAACAGGTAATGAAAAACAGAGAAGTCACTGTTATTAATAGGTAGTTTAGATAATTGCATAGTAGATGTTGTATATAAAGCAACTGAGATGTGCTGAAGCAAAGAGTATCCTTAAACTCAAGCAGTTTGGATTTTTACAAGTGCGTATTATTTTAAAAATCCAAAGGTTAAATCCAACACCAACAGTATAACATAAATGTTAGTTTTCAAGCAGTGGTGTCAGATCTGTTTTCAGTTCCTTACCCCTCCCTAAGTTATTGCTTGCAGCCACATTTGTAACCATTTCCTGGCTGGCTCCAAGTGCAGGTGGGTGCATTCACCACCTGTAGCTCAGCTGAGACTCATGAAATGTTTCATGGTTGTGCTTGCAATACTTGGACCACTTCTACATCCTGCCACCTGTTCCTGCTCAAAGCAGTTGCCTGTCACGGTAATCAAGAGGTTTTCATGTAATCACTGGCACGTCACCTCTGCCCATGATTTACTGGTAAGATCCTTCTGATTATTCAGGTGGGAGGTACTAAGGGCTTTTATTCTCCTAGACCAAAGCATTAAAGTATTCCTTTTTCTGTTTGATCCACCCGTGATTTTTATTTACAAATTAAAACTCAGAACTTTGCTGCACTCCCTTCAAATGTGTATTAAAAAAGTCCCATCACCTAAAACCAACCGATTTAAAGACGCACAGCATTAGCAGTGTAGGTAAATGCGTTATGCTGCCAAATCCTTCTGTTGTTTGAAATAAAGACATCCATCAAAAAGTATGCTAGAGGCAAATTAATGGAATAAAAGGTCCATACAGGACTTGTAAATCTTCAGGGATTACATTTCTTAGCCTACTGCAACCCTTTGTGAGTGGAGTGGACCAGCTGAAGGAGCACAACTAGTACACTTGTCTGGAGAACAACTGCAAAGATTAATAATAACTTTAAAACTGGATTAAAGAGTAACAAAAGTATCAATGAAGTCTAACCAAAGCAATTTTCTCAGTTAGCCCTTTATTAAAGAATCAAAACCCAAGTTAAATTTAAAAATGTAAAGAATTTAACCTATGTTAAAACCTGAAAAGACAATAGTACTGCAAATGTAGAACCATAACCTTATTCCATCCAAAATGTAAGAAAGGAAAATACAGGATTAAAAAAAAATAAAATCCAGAAGCTGATATCAGGTGAGTAAAATCCACAGATACAGGTAAAAGTGGAAAGGTACTGAAAAGATTTACATGTTTTCAACACTGCAAAAGAAACCTTTAGAGTCTGTACCCTGGTAGAACATGAAGTCTCTGAAACAGATCTAGCAGGCCTTTAACCAAACCCACTACGAAACACAGTCAAATTAAAAAAGTTAAAACATACCCAAGTACTACTCATCGTATTAGGCAAACATCTAGAATGCAAAATTTGGCTCGGCAAGTTGGACAAGGCACTTGGCTCGAGAGCCAGGTCTCTGGGTGCTGCTGATCCTGTCTGCTGGCAAACCATTTGCCCATGCAGGTGAGGCACCACATGGGCCTGCAGTAGCACTGCTGGCATTCGCCCTCGTTCGGCTCCTGGCAGTTCTTGATGAGCTTGATGTTGGCAATAGTCTGCATGCACCCTATGCATGGCTCCAGCTCCTGAGGGAGGAAAAACACCATCAAAACTGTGAACTGCACAGAATGGTTGCTGTTACTGCTCTTCAAAGGCTTTTGAAAATCATCTGTGGCAGAATAATCAAGGCAGAACTGCCCCACCAGAGGATATAAAATGGTTTTATTAGAACACTCTCTAACGAATGACAGCAAAGCTTCTCTTTGAACAGAAAACACAGAACTGCTGCATGAGACTAATGATTAAAGAAAAATGACTGGAAAATAAACATTCTTTCACTCTCTGAAGAGCTTCCAGTAAACACAGCAAGGTAAGCAAGCAGCCAGCTTTGCCATTCAAACTACTTTTCAAAAAATATACCCATATACAGTAAGGAAAACAAACCAAGCAAACAGTTCTTACCACTTAAAACAGCAAATGGCTGTTCCTATCTATCATCTTCCTAAGTAATAAAAGAGGAAACCAGGGCTGTACTGAACACAAGGACAGTCATCCTGAAGGTCCAGAATCTTACTTAATTTTTCTTGGGTAATATTGGAATAACTGATCTTCCCCACAGTTAATTATGCCACATGAACTTGCAGTTGCATATGGGAACATCATCTTGCTATGAAGTATTTTACAATTAATAAACAGTAATTAGCATTTCCCACGTGTCTTCCAGCTGTCCAAGAAACTGACAAAGTTCAAAAGACAGCACACTGAGTAGACATGGAGACCTGAATCCTGTTTATACTGCTAGAACAAAAACCAGCTGTCCCTGTGGTCTCTAGCTCTCACCTCCATGGACTTTTCCCTCCTCAGCTCAAGTGGCAGCTCAGCTGCACTGGCAGCTGGGCTGTGGAGCAGATCCAGATGAACACAAGCCATTCAGCTTTAATTGTGAAATTAGGGCTAATCTTAGCTTTTAAGCAGGTGAAATTGTAGCATAGAAAGATTAACTAACTTTTTCAACATATTCATGGAGCTTCAGAATAGGGAAAAATTCAATGTTGCATTTTTAACATCCTTATCATAACTGGCGATGTCATTTATCACTCAATGTCAAACCCAAGTTCAGTAGTTCAGCTGCCACTTAAATGTGTCATAAATTAAATGTGTCATAAATTAAATGCTCTGCAAGAAAGCAGCTTTAATATCCTATCTTTATTTTGAACATCTCTTTTCCCTATATGCTGGCAATGCAATCAGAACGCACAGAATGATATGCAGACACACCTGGTCCAGTTTTATTTTAGCTAGTTCATGAACCATATAAGCTGCATATCACTGCCAAAGATACCAACCCCTCACTCCATTAGCTGAACCACTGGACACAAACTCCCTGCAGAGTCACCAGAACTGGTTTAATTGGTTTCCTCTGGTCCACTGGACAGTGCTCCAGTCACACTTCCAACTGCTGCACAAGCATAATAACGACCAGGTCTCTGTGAGTATTACTGTAAGTAGGACTCTACAGTGTTATAATTAACATCATATAATAACAGCTATAATAATTATAACTAAAGCAAACCCCAATTAAGAATCATTGGTTTATTTCAGCAGAAGATCCAGCAAAACCTGGCTGTTTAGAAAAGCAAGCTGTAATGGAGCAAACTGCCTAAAGAACAGCAACAGAAGCGGTGACTTTGGCTCCCCATAAACTTTCTGCAAGTGCAATGTCATCATTTCCAAATGTATTCCTATAACATTTTAATGGAAATTATTATAGGGGACTTTATTTCACTGTGTTATTTCTCATGTCTCAAAACCATAATGCTCACAATACAGTTTGTCTCCTCGTAGCAGGAACAGAAGCAGCAGCCAGAGCTACATCTGTGATGTTTACTGACAGCAGGTGAGCCCTTGTGAGGGAAGCATCACCCTGACTGAGCAAACAGCACCTGGATTTCTGGCATCACTGACAAGGAGGCCCGACAGGAGTCAGCCCAGCTGTGCAGACTCTAAGAAATTGTGCTTGGCTTTATCTTCTCAGGAAGTTAAGGAATCTAGGCCATGTTTTATCAGGGGCCAGCAAGATGAAACTGTAAGTGCTACTGCTGCACACCCACACTAAGTGGCAGTTTAACCAGCAGTCACTCCCTAAGTGACTGCAGCCCCCAAGCCCATGGAGCTCTTCTGTAGGGCAGCCTCAGATAGGTAGGACACCTCTCAAGGTTCACCTCTTGAGGTCAAAAGATCTCTTACCCAGTATCTGTTATCTACAGCAAGATAAGTGACAGTTTATATTAAATCTAAAACATACTGTATGCAAGTTAGCTGAATTATTAAAAGTGTTGTGAGTAGAAGAGTGTTTGACTGCTGTTCAATTACCATTTAATTACTGATTGAATACTGCTTAATTATTAAAGAAGGATTATTAAGCAGTAATCATGTGATAATTATAATTTAATCATGATTCATCATTTTATCCATATTTTTAATAAAACTCTTTCGTTAACCCCACAACAATGAATTCTCTTAATATTTCACCTGAGACAGCCCTAAGTAAGCATTTATCATTTACATGGTAATCACAGGCTCATCTATATTGAAAGTATAATTATTACCGTCTCACATGGATAGAAAGTCTCACCTGAGTGCTTGGAACGTGGTATGTCTGGTTTATTTCCACCAGAGATGTAAAGGTTTCTAAAAATAAATCACTAAGGCTTTGATGGATCACAACATTAGCTGCATTGCTGATAGGAGCACGGAGCTTTTCCCGGAGCTCCCCATACTCTGTGGAGTTCAACCTGAAGAAGAAAAGATGGAGCAAAATGTTACCATGATTATTCACCCAATACCTCAATAATACACTGCAGAGGTTAACACCAAAGAAGTGAATCCACAGAAAAGCTATTTAGGCTGCTACTTATTAGTCAGAATAAATATACAGCATTGTCTTTTCTTGTTTTCTTTTGCTGTTTAGTTATTGGTTTTGGCACACCCTGGTCAACAGAACATGCTGTCCTCATTCATACCTGTGTAAGATTGCCAGCAGGGTATGTCAGAGATCAGCTAAAACATCATACAAAAATACAGGAAGGCTTTTGAAATAATCAGCATGAATGAAAGCAATATAGGTACATAAATCATGCATTAACTGCAGAGTGCTGTTTGCACCATTTCTGTCACCTTTTTAATGCCTGTTTACTTAGACTATATCTAAATTCTCAAGTATAAACTCCTGAGTATGGACATTAATTATATCATGCAGTAGGCATCACAAGGTGATACAGTACTACATATGTAGCAGAAGAATGTAAATTTATCAGGTTCTGTGATTTTATGATACAATTTTACATAAACCCAGAAATTTCACAAAGGTCACAAACCCCTGCTGATCTAAGGCTGCAAAAAGCTGTGTTTCATAGCAGCTGCTTGTGTAAATTAAATTTAAGTGATGCCCACAGCATTCAAGTGGCACCTGAGACCTCACACGGATCCTGCAGTGACATATCCCTGTTGCCATTCCTTTTTGATCTGAGATTTCTGTAGTGTCAAAACTCTCCAGCTCAATGCTTCCACTTATTAAACAGTTTTCATGGAGAAGTCCCAGGAAGACTGCCCTCGTTTTCCTACCACTCACTGAGTTCCCAGAGCCCAGAACAATGCAAAGCTGGCTTAGCTCTAGCTCCCAGTAGTCTCCATTGTTTTTACTGCTACAGGATAATGTAATTTGTTAACAGATGCTGTCCAAGCAAATCACAGAGACCTTTATATCCAGAGGAACAATTCACACTGAACATGCAGGGAAATGTGGCCCACCTGCACAAAAGCATTTTTCTTCCAGAAATACCTCACTGTATTTGATTCTGATTCTGGATATATAAAATGATTGCATATGATTCTGCTACATTCTAGCAGAGATTTAGTATTTCTGACATCTTATTAGAACAGCTTTTAAACACTGTTCATGATGCTGTTTTGTTTAGCCACAAAATACAGTTTGGGGTTAGGACTTTTTTCCCTGAAAGAAATTGTCAAACAAGCTATGATTTTCTCAACTGGGGATGTAGTTTTACCACTCTGGCACTGAAGTGCTTGCAGGAGAAAATCATTAGTTTAATACTCATTTGGTCACCACTCTCACAGGTCTGTGAAAGTCTCCTTTCCCAGGATTGTCATGCTTAACTAATCTCTTGTTCTGAGTTCTGTTCACCTGCACCTCTACCATAATCACCTCTTTCCCTTCCTCGTGCTTGCCCCACTGCACACCTACAAGTCTGGTGATCAGCCTGCTTTTAATTACCTAATTACCTAGTAAATGTTGCTGACATACAAATTTACAGCAAAAAGACACTCAAACACCTCTTCAAATAAAGTTTTAGGAGCACTAACATGGCTCTTAATAACACAATAACAAAGACATTAGCATTCTTCTATTCACCGTTAGAGGTTTCTGCAGAATTTGTACTTTAGACTGGTTACACAGAGAGACTACTGAGATAAACAGCATGGGTCCTTGCAAAACAAACCCTAACAGTTCACATTTGCTATGATTTACTGCTATGAGAACACATAAATCAGAAAAGGACCAAAATTACTTCCTTGCTTTAAGGGCAGTTGGCCTGTAGTAGCTCAGTGAGAACTCTTCTGAGCAGTGACAAAATTATGAGCCTTAAGCTCAAGGAAAAATCCAAAGTCGTGGGTGAACAACAGACAGTTTTAGACAAATAGCTGTTTCTATTCACTCAAAATTTGGAAGACCAAAAATTCTACCTTTGGTTCCTCCATCTCTCACCTAATTTTGTCCAGATACTTCTTTCTGCATCCAGCACAATCCTCTCCCTAAGAATGGATCAAACAGGGCAATCCCTTTGTTTATCCGTTGTGTATTCAATGCTGCACATGTACGAAGCTTTCTAAACAACCCTCCCTCGCACTGCATGAGAGAACTGCACATACAGCAACCCTGAACACCAAGCGGGGAGTAAAAAGGAAGGGATGAGACCAGGGAGTCTCCAGATTGGGCACAAAAGTGCTCCATCAGCACCATCAAACAGCACACATGTCACATAACAGGTTTAGCAGTTGTTTTACCGGATATCGAATGCCTTGACATAGGGATTAACACTGGCAACTCGGATGGTGAGGAACTGCACAGGCACGTTGGAGTCTGGGGTGAGTTCATGCTGTCTGGAGTCTGTCACTGTTAAATGAATGTCCTGCTGCTGGGCAACATGTAAACAGTAGGTGGTCACTTTAATCACCCACGTGTCCGTAACGATCACCCTCGCTCCTGGCGCTCCAGTAGCAAATTTGTCAATTCTCCTAAATTCTGTGTTGATGGAAGAAGCTACTGCCCTCCAACCCGACTGCGGGAGAGCATGAACAGCGAGTGTCCGGGCGAGCGGATGATTATTCCAACCTTTCCTTGACCAGTAATATGCCAGGGCACTGGTGATTGCTGGAAGGAGAATTGCAAAGAAGAAGAAAGTTTTCCATTCTTTCGAAGCCAGGTAGAAAAAACAAAGATGTTTTTCAGGTGCAGCAAAGCACATACCAAGGTAATAACCTGCAAGGAAAAAAACTTACTTTCAGAAAACAACTAAGTACCTGCAATAACCTATAGCCCTGAATCATATGGTTATCTAACCAGTGAGTTCACCTCCAGAAGATACAGTGTACTTCTGGATGACTTCAAATTCAAGCCCCTTGTCTTAAGCAATCTGAGGAAAATTTTTAAGCATCACTGATTTTTACCAGAATTACATAGCTAAATAAAGCTGATTTGAATTTGCTGATTGAATAAAATTACCTGTGAGATGCCACTTTTACCAGAATTATATACCTGAAGGAAGGTCACCTAAATTTGTTGGTTGAATAAAATTACCAGCAAGATGCCACTTAGTATTAGCAGAATTATATGGCTAAAGGAAGCTGATTTGCATTCTCTGGTTAAATTACAGAACATGATGAGCTGGAAGGGACTCACAAGGATTATCAAGTCCCAACACTTAGCGCTGCACAGGACACCCCAAGAGTCACACCATGTGCTGAGAGCATTGTCCAAACACTCCCTGAGCTCTGCCAGGCTGTGCTGTGCCCACTGCCCTGGGGAGCTGCTCCAGTGCCCAGCCACCCTCTGGGTGAAGAGCCTTTTCCTGATACCCAACCTAAACCTCCCCTGACACAGCTTCAGGCCATTCCCTCAGTCCTGTCACTGTCACCACAGAGCAGAGATCAGTGTCTGCCCCTCCTCTTCCCCTCACCATGAAGCTGTAGCTGCACTGAGCTCTCCCCGCAGTCTCCTCCTCTCCAGGCTGAACAGACCAAGTGCCCTCAGCTGCTCCTCGCACAGCTTCCCCTCAAGGCCCTTCACCATTTTTGCTGCCCTCTTTTGGAAACTCTCTAATTGTTTAATGTCCTTTTTATACTGCGGTGTCCAAAGCTGCCCCCAGCTCTCGAGGTAAGGCCACCCCAGCCCAGAGCAGAGCAGGACAATCCCTCCCTTGCCCGGCTGGCCATGCTGTGCCTGATGTCCCCAGCACAGGGATGTCCCCCCGGCTACCAGGACACTTCTGACTCCCATTCCACTTTCCATCGACCAGGACCCCCCGGTCCCTTTCCGCGGCGCTGCTCTCTAGCATCTCGTTCCCCAGCCTGCACTTAAACTGCACCTCCTTTGTGTGTGCGTGTGCTGCGGCGCAGCCCGCTGCTTACAAAGTGCCCATTCCGAAGGAGCGTGAGCAGCCCGCTGCTTACAAAGCCCGGGGTGCCCATTCCGAAGGAGCGTGAGCGCTACTCACCCAGCGGCAGCAGGGAGTGCGCCAGCAGCGTGCCGGTGCTGCGCCGCAGGTGGTACTGCACGAAGGCCGCGTCCTCGCTGCCCAGCCAGGCGGACAGCAGGCTCTGCACCGTCAGCCCCGCCGAGCGCACCTCGTCGGGCGGGAACACGAAGCACACGGCGAACACCAGGTAGGCCAGCGTGAAGGTCACCGCGGGGCTCTCCATGCTGCGCCCCGCCGGGCGCCGGGGTCCCCGGGAGCGGTAGTTCCCGCCGCGCCCCCGGATGCTCCAGCGGGGAGCGGCTCTTCCCGCCGCAGCCTCGGATGCTCCAGCGGCAGTTCCAGCGGTAGATCCCCCGCAGCCCCGGATGCTCCAGCGGCAGTTCCAGCGGTAGTTCCCCCCGCAGCCCCGGATGCTCCAGCGGCAGTTCCAGCGGTAGTTCCCCCCGCAGCCCCGGATGCTCCAGCGGCAGTTCCAGCGGTAGTTCCCCCCGCAGCCCCGGATGCTCCAGCGGCAGTTCCCGCCGCACCCCCGGATGCGCGACGCGGGCGCTGCCGGGCTGGCGGGGCCGCCGGGCCGGGACCCGCCTCCCCTCGCACTGACGGTCCCCGCCCCTCCATCCATCACCTCCCTTCCCTCCGCCCGTCTCGTCCCTCCCCTACATCTAGCCCTCCCTTCCCTCCGCCCCACCGTGACCCGGAGCCGCGTCCCTGTTCCAGCCGGGATCCGGAGCTCGCCCGCGGCCGGGACACGCAGCCCCTGTCCCTGGCCTCAGCCATTGTACGCCTTCGAGGTCATGCCCCACAGGCCTGGCAGAAGGAACCGATTCCCGTTCTTTGTGAACGTAAAAGAGGACGAGGGCAGTGTTCTTCCAAAGCAGGGAAATGGCCTGTTTTAAGGATCCAAAAAACCTTCTATTTGTTTTTCCTTGTGTATTTTATGTAATCTTTTCTACTATTTTCCTAATATTTTCTAAGGATGTAAGATATTAAGATGCCTTAAAGGGAGGCATATTTTAAGGTATCTTTGTACACTCCCAAAAACGGTAAAGGGAGAGGCCTGGCTGGAATCTCTGGTTATTGTTGAAGTGCAGATAATAGCTAATAGCCATGAGATTTGCTGTTTCTTATGGAATGTAACAAACCCCCTGTGTGCAACCTGTTATAACCACAAACTTCTATATTTGTCTGTTTTAGAGAAAGGGAAGATTGTATAACTGGAAAAGCAGGGCAGAGAAAGCAGCATGTGATGTTATATGCTACTACTGATGGGAAACCAAGTAAATAGGAAATGCCACCCATGGAATGTGACATCCTAATGCTGGCAGCTGGCTCATGTGTTACTGTTGTGATGGAGATCGGGAATTCATGGCGGTTTTGTGACTCTTGAAGATGGTTACATCAATAAAATCATGCTTGGATTTTGGGCATCTAATTTCATTCTAAAAGACCCTTTGTTATCAAGTTTATTGTTTTAACAATAATGTCGTTGTTGCTGTCTGGTGACTCAACAGGACTGTTGTAATGTGCTGAATGTACTGTGAAGTTCAGTAATAAAAAACAGTTTGTGAAGCAGCAAGTTTTCTTTCTGTGATTTCATGCAAAAGATTGTGGAAGCAGAAAACTGAGACTGTAGAACCACAGAAACGTTTGGGTTGGAAAGGACTTTAAAGCTCATGTCGTTGCAACCCCCCTGCCATGGGGCAGGGACATATTCCACCAGCCCATCTTGCTCAGAGCTCCATTCTTTCTGGCCTTGAACGCTTCCATGGGTGGGGCAGCCACCGCTGACGGGGCTGTCCTCGGGGACACGGTGACATTTGTGCAGCCGGGTGGGTTTGTCCCGGGCGGAGCCGCGCCCTGCACTGCCCGCTCTGCCCCGCGCGGGGGCGCACTCCGGGGGCGATGGGGCGCAACGGCCACGCGCGCGCAGTCCCCGCCCCCACCCCGCAGGGCGCTGCTCTGATTGGCGGGCGCGCCCCGAACGCCGCTCTCTCATTGGCCCGCCGGGGCTTCCGTTGGGTTTGAAATCGTGTGGCGGCGGCGGAGGGGCTGCGGTCGGTGCAGCGCGCGCCGCCTCAGCCGAGCGGTCTCAGGGCTCGTTCTGGGCACTGCCGGCAGGTATGGGGGGTTTGGGGATCCCTCTGGGGGCTAGGTGATGGTGTGGGACGCGGAGGGTGTGTTCACGGACCCTTTTGTGAGATTGGGGTGCTGGGGGGGCGAGGAGCTCGGGAGCCACTCTGCGAGCTGGGGGGAGAAGGGCTAGAGAGGGGACACGCTTAGGGATCCCTCAGT
>VZRL01004541.1:1528-37541 GCA_013397895.1 Origma solitaria | reverse complement strand
GGGGTGTTATGGGGGTGGGCTTAGGGACCCCTTTGTGAGCTTGTGGCTGGGGAGGCCTTGGGGACCTTACTGTGAGCCTGGAGTGCTGGGGCAGGGGAGCTCTGGGGCCGCTCTGTGAGTTTGGGGGGGGTGTGGAGCTGATGGGAGGCTTGGTGACTGCTCTGCGCTTGAGATGGTTTGAGTTTGGTGGGGGTGTCTGGGGGACTGAAGGGAGCCCGGAAACCTCTTCGTGAGGTGGGGTGGTGTAGGACTGAGGGGAGGGGCTTGTTCCACCTCTAAGCTTGGGGGGAATTTCAGACACCCCTTTGTGAGATTGGTGCTTGGGGTGCTGTGGGACCAGGGGCATCCCCTTGCTTAGGGGTGTCAGGGGCGCTTCTGTGCGCTTCAGGTTAAGACATTTGGGAGGTGATTTCTGCCAGTTTGAGGATGAAGAGAAGGCGGGCTCTTGTGAGGGGTAATGGCAGGAGGGCGTGATGGAGCTCAGGTGCTTCCCCCCCATTGAATTCCGGGATGAGGTGAGGGTCCTGGGAGCACCTCTGTGTTTTGAGCTTGATAGGGGGCTGATGGGGGACCAGGGGTGACTCAGGAATAAAGAGAGACTCTGGCCGAGTTGGGCTTGAGTGGTTTTTTTTGTTTGTTCGTTTGGGTTTTTTTTTGGGTTTTTTTGTTTTGTTTTTTGACTTAAGCATCAGTGGAATGGTGGGCAGGGACAGAGCTTCTCCAGAGATCCTGCAAAGCCTTTCCCGGCCTTGCTTCTCTTCCCCTGCAGTCAGGAGAAAGTGTTTATGAGAGAGTTGGTTAACCAGGAGAGTATTTGTTCTGAAGTGGGATATTTGCACTAAAATATGTATGTTATATACGTGTGTATGTATGTGAGGGTGTATTTATATATATATATGCACATGCATGGGTATATATATATCTCAGCTATCTATCAGTTTGTATGGAAATATTCACAGTATGTACCAAGTTATTTTGCCATGAGCGAGTGCTCTGCATCTTGGCTGCTTGGAGTAATTAAGAGGGATAATTAAGTAGAAAAATTCCATCTCTGCATATTCAGTGGCTTTTCAGGTATTTGAGGCCACATTGGTGTTTTGGATATTGTATCCCGGTATTTGTTAAACAACAGGTTACCTGAAGCACCTTACAGGTAAATAAGGATTAATCATCTGATGTCACTGAATTTATGTTTATTCTTAACTATAGAATGACAGGTTCCTGTATGTGCCCAGATAAATATTCTTCTAAAACAAAGAGCATTTTTATTTTTGTGAACCTTGGTAGAACCATGGAATAGTTTGGGTTGAAAGGGACCTTGAATATCATCTTGTTCCAACCTCCCTGCCAGGGAGGGAACCTCCCAGGGACATGGATACCTTCCAATAGACAAGGTTGCTCCAAGCCCCATCCAGCCTGGCCTTGAACTTTGTTTTGCTATAGTGAGAGAACTTGCTGCCTTTCATAATACTTGTGTGCCTTGGATGCTGACCACTTTAAACAAAGATATGAATAAGGCTTCCCTTTCACTTTATCACAGCTACTAGCTAATGAGCTTGTAGAATGCAATTTAGATCAAATCTTGACTGCAAATTTTTAAAATAAATACTGAAATGCTTTTAATATTTTAATTCTAGAAAGGAATTTGATTTTTAGATTCAATATCTAAAGTGCTGGGTAAATAGTTTGTATGTATAAAGTGTAAATTTATTGGGTATTTTAATGACTTGGATTTGGTTTAGCAATGGTGTACAAGTAGCTCAATGACAAAGCTGAAAAGGTGTCCAAACAAACCTCCCCTATTTATGGAGCTTGTTTTAGAAGGTGTTGACAACTTTATCATGTCCTAGGCTTGTTTTTAAATAATTACAGTAAAAAACTGCAGTTTTTAAAGATTCACTTCAGCTGTTTTTTCAATTTTAGTTTGGAATGAAGGAAAGCAATGAAGTTTGCTTCATGTTCTACAAGTGGTTAATGTAAAAATACTTTGTACATAAAATAACCTGAGCTGAAACATTAATATGTTGAATAAAGAAGGAATGAAGAAATAGCTAATACAGGCGTGCTTTGCATGCCATTGCTTCTGAAGCCATTGTTTGCATTCCATTGCTGATTAAAAGTGCTGTTGTCTGGCTTACAGACAAAGCAGCTGAGTCCTGTGGAGAGTAGGAAGCAAGTTTTCCCATAAGGATTAATGTAGGAGTGGAGAAATGTGTATGGAGCCTCAATTACAGAAATTTAAATACATAAGGACAATGAGATTGGAAATATGACTTAAATTTTTCAGTCCAGGTGTTCTTGTTACCGCTTTATGACACTGAAAATTATCATTTGTAGTCTTCCTCAGCTGTTTTTCTGGATTTCAGCTGATTTTTGGATCAATCTTGAATACCTGATGGAAAAACAGGTTAACGACTATGTGTTTGGCTAAATCAAGGATTTGAGATAACTTAAAATGGTTATACATTGCAGAAAGCCAATGTCTTGTCCACTTGATACTGGTTATCTTGCATAGGTGATACAAGATAATACATCAGCTCTTATGAAATGAATTGCTTTGATAGCAGTTTTCCAGACAACTAACTGCACTTCTCAGGTGTCAACCTTCATGGAGAGTGGTTATGCTTACATCTTCCTTGCCATGCCTTCTGTCTGTTTCTTTTTTTAAAAATTAGCCATGACATCACTGAGTGTTGTTGTTAGACCTTTAAGAGCAGCAGAAGCTCCAATGGGAATAAAAACTAGGTAGAGTTCAAGTACATACAGCATGGTGGCTTGCTTGGTGTATTTTAAATGTGCTTTTTCTCTGTTTCTAATTTATTTTCCTCCTTAATCTTAGTTGCAGCCCAGGCTTTAGTTTCAAGTCCTTTGCAGTAGTAAAATTAAATCAGCATATATGATCTACTAAAGCTTGTGCATGTCCAGTGTAAGAATAATATTCCAGAAATACCTTTCTAATGACAATTTTCCCTAGATTTGCATACCAATAATCTCTATGCTGCAAAGGATTCTTAAGTACTACATGCTTTACAGGAGCAGCATATGCTCAGACAGTGCAGGAAAAAGCTAATTTGAGGCAGGACTCTGATCACAAACACTCCCCAACTAACCAAATTTGTTTCTACTGTTTGCTGGTGTACAATGTAGTAATGAGACCATGCGAGTAAAGCAGAGATGATTATCTGTCCCTTCCAGAAGCAGTTGTGTTGCTTAGCTGGATGCCCTGTTACAAGAGACATGGCTGTACCTCACTGGCTGGAGGGGCTGGGAATGAGGAAATGCTGCAGGTGACAGAGCTCCCTTTATAGGATGGGCATCTTAATTAGTAAGGCTCTAATGTGAGCTGTGGAAGGTGTAATATCAACAATTAGCTTCTCAAGCCCCTACCAAGAGCAGAGGAGCTGTGCAGTGCTGCTTTTAGATACTGTCAGAGTCTTCTGAGATATACCTTTCCATGTGAAGGCTTTCCATGCTTCCAATTTTACCTTTGATGCTGTTAATCTTGGCTTGTCAGTGCCAACTTCTTCCATTATCTCAAAGTGCATCTGGCTGACCACACCCTCTCATTCATGCTGCTGTGCTGTGTGTGTTGATGTTCTAGAATGAGTCTGCAGATTTTAAATGCAGAAAATGGAGAAAATGGAGGAAGCATTAAGGATGATTTAACAGCGGAAGACTGTGGTTTTTTCTTTGCGCCGCCGGAACCTACAGGGAGACCTTCCATTCTCCGCCTGTCCCAGAAAGAAAACTTGCCACCAAAGAGTGTGGGAAAAGCGATGAAGGTAAACTTTTGGTTTTGTATTATTTTTATTCTTCCTCTTTCTATGATCTCTGCTACTGAATGCATGTGCTGTTTGGTGCTTGAAAAATACTGTGCTTATGTTTTTCCTTTTTTTTCCCCCCACCCCTTTCTTAAAGGTAACGTTTCAAACTCCTCAAAGAGATCCTCACACTCGAAAAATCCTGAGTCCTGCTATGACAGACAAACTTGAGACTACTTTTGCACTTGATTGTCGTGAAGACTTGGTGGATGATGTTTTATATGCACCTTCCGATGCTGAGTGAGTAGTGAATTCACTGTCAGTTGTGTTACCAATGTGGAACAACAAGTTGACTTTGTCCATGTTAAACTTGTGCAGTTAAAATATAATTTTCTATTCTATAACAAGGTGTAAACTGTGCAAGAGGACCAAAATTAATACTGACTGATGCATGAACTTTTTCAAAGATAAAATTTTCTTAAAAGTACTGACAGTTATCTTGATTGTAATATTAATTATTGAACTTTATTTCTAACTCCCCTAACTGAAATAAGGTGACTTATGATATGGATAAATGTTTGAAGAGATATTGTAAGAAACAGTTTTGTGTTCTCTACCTGATGTAAGGTTTTCATGTGAGAATACAACTATTTTGAAGCTGAGCCTTGAAGCTAAGCCTTAAAATAACTTACCTCGTATGTTAAGTACTGTTGTATCTTGAGGAGCAGAATCTAAAGAGATAAATCTTCTGAAGGGTTAGTTTGAATTGACAACTTGAGTCAGGGAGTATTAAGATTTCCTTGAATCTGGCAATGCAAAGTGAATATAACATCAGTCACAAGTATAAACAAGTTTATGTGCCTTTATAGTCTAACTGTCTGAGTCTCAAAGTGGCTCATGGTAGCTGTTTAGAGAAGAGCATAAAATCTGTGATGTTTCAATATCATGACAATATTAAATGTAAATTTTTGTTACTGACTTTTTGCCCCCTTTTAAACTAGTGAAGACATCTGAGACAAGCAAGAAGTCTCAGGTCTTAGTTTTGCCTTCTGCAAGAAAATACACCCTTTTGTTTGTTTGTTAACTACCCAATACTTGTATTTGATCCCTATTTTTGTTGTTGGGAAGGGGAGAAAAGGAAAATGGTGTCAGCACTTAAATGTTCTTTAAGTGTATATATTTGCTTGAACTATTTATTTCTGTGTACAGCCTAGTTCAGAAAACTAGTTGTGAACTAACCACCACAAATAATGTAATGGTGTTTATGCCCCAAAGTCATTGCTTGCACAAATAAGCAAAGATTTAGTACTTATAAAGTTCAAGTGAGTTTAAAGGATCAGCACTGAGTTGTTTTAGTTAGGGCGTAATTGTATCAATGCACTGCTTGTACTGAATATGTCCTCTCTAGTTTTAGAATGTGAGGATTTGTTTGTTGCAAATAAGTGAAAGCACTCGATGTTGCTGAACGGGGTCACTTTTGACTCGTCACAAGTGACTGACGTTCCAAGCAGGTGTTTTGCTCCTGACTGGCATTTATTAGGTTAAACGCTGAAGGAGAGTGGGAGGGACCTGAGTAGCCCCAGCCTGGGGCTGAGCTATTGCCGGGAAGAGGCGCTCAAACCGGGTGAGGAGGACTTCTTCAGCTCTTATCTCCCGCCTCTGCTTTCGAGTTTATCAAAGTGGAGTTTTTAGTGAGTGGCTTTTAATCATGTTCTGTTCTGCAGCAGATAAGGATGGCATATAGAAATAATAACTTTATGGAGGGACAAAACAATGGGAGGAAATCCTGTTTCAGGAAGTAATGGCTTAACTCTCTGTAGTCTGAGGCTAAGCTTTGAGAAGTTGTGTAGAGTTTAGAGAAATAAAGTGGAGAGCAATAACTTGTAGCATACTCAGCAATAGTGAGTACTCAAACTCTTTAACATATTCCTTTTGCTAGAAAATCTTTCTCTTATTGGAGAAGTATTTTCTTGTATATCACTCTACTCTTCAGATCTGCTGTTGTACAGAATTTATAGTGCCTGAAGTCCAGGTTCTATTTTGGTATGTAGGCCCTCAAAAAGCAAATGCAGGTTCATACTTTCGGGGGGAAAATACTTGCCAGAATGACCAGACAAAGTAATGACTAGCATGGGAGAACCTGAATCATGACTTGGTTTGGTCCCAGACTTGAGTCTGTCATGACTCAGAGATGAATCTGCATGAAGATGTACCACAAGTTGTGCTTGTGTTTGAGCTGCTGACTGTCAATAACTTCTCCTAAGCAATGTGTGTTTCACTGCCTAGGGAAAGGGAAATGTCCAAATGCTTTGAGTAGAGCAGTCTCCAAGGATGACTGGCATAAGGTAGTAAGGCTGTGTAGAACAGGTAGCTTAAGAACTGACTAACTCAGGGGTTGATATCCCTATGCTTCATGTGTACCAGAACTCATAAATCTTGACTGTTTAGGTGACAACTGAATTCTTGCTGTTATGTTTTGCTGTTAACTGCCTTATTGCAAAAATATATCCGATTACCCTGAACATGCAGAGCTACTTGTGCAAATTTTTCTAAAGATAATTTCAAACCATGGCTGAAAATTAACTATAGCATGTGTCATTTATTTTAAATACAGCATATGTCAACAAAAGACTGAAGCTGAAACAAACAATACACAAATGCCAGAGAAGGTCAGTGTGGCTCCTTACCCAGATGATGAGATGCCAGTGAAGAGTCGAGGTTCCTACAATCTTGATTTTGATAATTTAAATGACATCAATCCTTTTCAAAGTTCTGTACAGTTGCCTCATTCTCCTGGAAATCTACAGAAGTCTCCTGTAAAAGTATCTAGCAGCCCTGAGAAAACTATTGAAAAAGGTAATGATTCTCTTCTGCGGGATGATGCTTCAACCGCAGCAAGTACAGAGTGTTTAAGTGAAGAGAAGACTCTCGTCTCTGAAAAAGAAACTGCACTGAGCAAGCTGGAGTCTAACAAATCCAAGCTGTCCCCTAAGCAAGCAATTGGTGACTCTGAGCAGGGTGTGAAGTCTGCTTCCACAGATACAAGCCAAACTGATAATTCAGTGGCATTAGCAGAGGCACCTACACCTCCTGTACAGTCATCTGGCAGCTTAGGACCCAGTAGTTCTGATGTAACTAATTCTTTTAAAACTGAGGAATCAAAGCTTCAGAATGTTTCAGTAGCAGAAAAAGCCTCTGCAGAAGAGTCAAAGCCTGACAAAGAGCTGGGTGTCTCCAAAGGGAAGCCTGCAGAAAAGCCTGATGTCACCAAGGCTGGACCAGTAAAACTGGAATTTGACTTTGATAATACCACTGCTAGAAAACCACCTCCTAAGAAACTAGGTAAAAGACCTGGAATTAAGCCACCTTCCAAAAGAATTCCTGTTACCAAGACAAAACCAGAGAATACTGAAGTGCAAAATAAAAGTAATGTGGAAGATGGAATCCCTCTTCCTAAAGCATCTTATAAGTTTGACTGGGACAAACTTGATGATCCAAACTTTGATCCATTTGGAGGAGGTTCTAAAATATCCACCTCACCCAAGCGTTCTAAAGCCAGGCCCCAGAAAGCTCACCTGCCAGAGGAACAGGATAGTGCCTCACCAAGAAGGGAACCTCTTCCAATGGAGCAGGATAACAGTCTAAGTACCTGTGAAACTCTTGAGAAAGAAGAACCCAAAAATCTGTGAGTAAATCTGTAGCTGAATGCTGAATCACCTTAAATTCATGTGAGGAAAGTTAGATAGTATCTCAAACTAGTCCATTCCTACTTCTTTGACTGCCTCCCTCTAAGGTTGGCCGAGTCTGTTGTTGTAATCTTTAACACAATTAAGTTGCAACAGCAAAGATCTTAATTGGTGAAACTATTGAGATGACTAGCTCTAGGCAAAAGGTGTTCTTAAATCTGGGAGAATGGGAGGGAACAGGCTTAGATGGGAAGAGCATTGTTCAAGTGGTGCTTTCCCCACTTCTCCAAGATTAAAGTGTGGAGAATCAGGTGACTGCTACTGTCTTCAAATAAAACAGGGAAGTAGGCAGCTGTGTGGAACATGGTGCAGCATGGGAAGGGACCAGGCAATTTTGTTCTCTGCTGAATTGAGGTGCTGTTTATTCCCTGCATGTTCTTGGTATCTAAATGCTATCTCCAACAAAAAGACTTGTCTCTGAAGCTGCTTTTTTTTCTTTGGTACTCCACAAGCTTTTTATTTGAGACTGGAATATGTTGTTACCTTTCCTAGAAAGCAGTTATTAAAATGTCAGTGTTACTCTAGGCAGTCAGGTGCTTGGCAGAACTAGACTGGCACAAATTGTTCCTTTGACAGAAATGTTTGTACTCTTGCTCCCTGTGTAACATGATCAGTTACTGTTTACCAAGGTGAAAAGTTTACTTACTGCTGACAGCACAAGTGGAGTATTGGCCTTCTGTAATGAAGTTCACACCAGTAATCACAGCATTGCTTTGGAAAGAGGAGCAGGCTGCTTGTAATTCTGTTCTTAATTAAACAAAAACCATATCTTTAATTAAAAAAAGTAATGAGACTAACAAATGGAGAACAGTGTTAAGTGAATAGAAATAAGCGATGCTGCTGTGACTTCCTGCTTCCCAGATAACACTGCTTCTGGTGGAGGGAGAGCTTTCTGTCACTTAACTTGTCACCAAGCAAGATAGTAAATTTACATCCCCACCCTCTGTAAAGCTTCCTGTGCTGTGGCAGTAGCATCTCTCTAAGAAGCTACCTTTATTCAGTTCATCTGGTAATATAGAATTTGAACTGTGTGACTTAAATACTGATTAATTAAAAATTCTTTTCTTGTTTGTTTGTTTTTTAATTTTTCTTGTTTTTAGGGGAATTGTTGAGCAGAGTGTGGTAGAAGACATGCCAGAAGCTCGAAATGAGAAGCCAGGAGTTCAAGCGGAAGCTGAACTTCCAGGAAGGAGAAAAGTGGTAAGGTATAGGAAAGATAGCTAGTTCTTCCCAAGTTGTTCCATGAAACAGTTCTCTGACTTAATGACTTAATCTTGTGAAACCTATTTTTGATATTTTATCTAAGAATTAGTGGGTTTATGCGTCTTCAGCAGCTCTAGAAGGAATATCAACTGTATAGACCTGTGTTTTGAAGCTAACATCAGAGACAGCCAAATTGGTACCTTGGTATTTTGTATCTTTTTTGATCAGCAGTTGCATACAAGGACAAACATAAGGGTGTGGACTCTCAAAAAGTGGCTCCTATATAATATGAGCTGTGCTTAGTGTTGATAGCTTAATTTCTATGCTTGTGAACTCTTATGTTGGCTGCCCAGTTAGTTTATGACAAACCAATTTGATCATTAAAATTATTTTCATTGCATTTTAAAATATTTTAACAGTAGAAAGGATTATGTTTTTCTCATCAGGAGAAGAAAATGAGCCCATCTAAAATGTCTTCAGCTAATGTTGCCCCCTCTCAAGATAATTTGGTTTCCACTGACAGTGGAACGAAGTCAATATCTGCAGAAGAAATTAAACCTATTTCCCCCAGAACTGAAGTAACAGCAGATGAGACAGCTAATGCTGAACCTGAAGAGATCTTCAGACCATCATCAGAAGGTAAGGGCACTTTTAAACAGGCTGAAGATGTATTGTTACAACAATGTGTGTGTATGTATTTTTCTACTTAAGTTTTGTCATGGATTCTAGGTTTTTTCTCTCATTCTGCCCTTCTGAATGGACCCCAGAACCCACAATGTCAAGCAGTGCTGGGAAATGTACCTAAGCCTATTTCTAACTTTCTCTGGTTTATGCTAAGTTCAAAAAGCTGGCTGTAAGAATTCAACTGTCTGGGAAGAAGAGATTTAGGCTGGTTCAGAAACTATCTTTTTAGAGTTTAAATGACAGTTTCAGTGCTGAAAAGTTGCTCCCTTAAAATAATTTCTGGTATTAAAAACTCTGTAAATTGAGAACACTAGAGCTATACAGCTGTGTGTATTTGTGAGTCTTATAAATTACTGCAGGCCTTAGCACTACTGGTTTGATATTGCAGTGTGAATGAGCTTTCTGATAAGCATGCTTGTCTTGAGAGTTTCCTACGTAGCAGTGACTTAACCACTTGGAAGATTTGTTCCTGGTAGGAGCATTGAGTGGAAGGGTGAGCAAATGGTGTGACTGCAGTGTAGTCTGTCACTTACCTTCATGCTTGAGTGGAATCACTATATTGGGAAATGGCTATAACTTCATCAGCCAAATCTGAGCTGTCTGCTAATTTTAATGGTGAGATTGACAATCTTGCTCTTTTATGGGGCATTCCGTATAATAATAGAATATCTGACTGTGCTTGTCACTTTAACCATAGAACAGCAGAAGTTCTTTAACTGTGTGTTAAGTCCTACACATTCTTAAAAGTGTTTGGGAATAAGTAGAAGCTGTAAGTTTGCTTAGCTTAGAAATCTTGTCTTTCTTCAGGTCTAGATAGACAGTATTTTGAACAAATGAAAATCCTAGAAGTCATGAGAATGAGAGCAGGGATTTATTTGCTTTATACATATCTGTTTGTTTCTGTCTGTGGTAGGACAATATGACAACATTGCATCTTCATTGTATTGTTTCCTCCTTTTCCAGTTTTAGGAATGGGCATAGACTATCTGGAACAGTTTGGGTCTTCATCAGTAAGTATGACATTAAATATTTTGTTTGTGTTCCTGGCAGTGTGGAGAGGAAAGGAAAGATGAAACTGTCAAGACTTATGTTTTCATGAATTAACTTGACTTTGAATTGTCCACAGAAATTGTCACCTATTCCAGAGGAATGTGGTGACAAGGCTGGGTAGGGGGGTGATGGTGCAAGGAAATATAGTTAAAAGCAATTCAACTAAAAATCAAAGCTCTCTGGCTGTCAGTTTGCAAAGGTGCTAATTTTCTGTAATAGCAGTGAAACTGAGGTGAATGACATTTCACTTCTGCCCAAAACTGCCAGAACATGATGCTTTGAAAGTGTGGGAATATTATTTCCAGAATTTTTGTGCTAAGCTCTTTGGCTTTATAGTCAGTTTCAGGGAAAATGTCTCTTAATAGGGCTTATCATGTTTTAATTGGTTTAGCTTAGTTATTCTTTCTCCTGCTTGGGTCCAGAATAAGAGTATCTCTGAACAGTGGATACACTGAATTGAAATTGGTTTTGGTCATGCTGTGTTTGTCCTTATTGTATGAGCAAAGACAGAATGGCATACACTGCTTTTTCAGCTTACAATACTATCCTTCCCTCTCAGTGTCTTATGCTGGTTTGGAATAGTTCATGAATGTTTGCCCTTTTGATTCTGTCTGTGAGCAGACTGAGTTCTCTTGATATTATGTAAGGACTTAAGCATGTGGGCACTGAGTTCTCTTATGTAATTTTCCTCCCGAGAACAATGCTCTGGCCACTGAAGAATAGGCTCACCCACTCTTCAGAGGATTATTTTTATGTGTGGGTGGGATGTGTATGTTGTGCTCTGAAACAGCAGATCTGCCAGTTGATGCCTTTTTCCCTTCAGTTCAAAGAATCAGCCTTGAGAAAACAGTCGCTGTATTTGAAGTTTGACCCTCTGTTGAGAGACAGTCCAAGAAAACCAGTTTGTGGCACTTTTGAATCAAGTGAGGGTATCATGACAGCTCCACCTCAGCCTGGGTAGGTACTGACTTGGTACAAAATATCAGAGTCATTTAGCTTGGAAAAGACCTTTCAGAGTGTCAAGTTCAACACTTAAACCAGCATTGGGGAGTTCCTGACTAAACCATGTCCGCAGGTGCCACATCTACACATCTTTTAAATGCGTCCAGATTTGGTGACTCTACCACTTCTCTGGGCAGCCTGTTCCAATGCTTGACTACCCTTTGGTGAAGAAATTTCCCCTAATATCCAATTTAACCTACCCTGGTGCAATTTGAGGCTCTTTCATCCAGTCTTCTTCCTTGGGAGAAGAGACCAGCCCTCACTTTATTATAGCTTCCTGTCACTTGTAGGCAGCGATAAGGTGGTTCCCTTGAGCCACCTGTTCTCCAGGCTGAGCTCCCTCAGCTCCTCCTCATCTGACTTCTGCTCCAGGCCCTTCACCAACTCTGTTGTCTTTTTCTGGACTCACTCCAGCACCTTAACGCCCTTCTAATACTGGGAGGCCCAAAACTGAACGCAGGATTCAAGGTGTGACCTCACTAAATGCTGAGTACAGGGGGCAGTCACTGTCCTAGCCCTGCTGGACATACTATTGCTGGTACAAGAACTTTGCAAAGAAAGGCAGCACTTGAATTTAATGTTGTATGTTTGTTCATTTTTAGTCCTGTTGCTGATTTAAATAAACTGCTTGAGGAAGATGGAAAGCCTCTAGTGAGTCTTCAAAGTGAAGAAAAACCAAAAGGACTAGATCTTCTGGGGACATTTACAACTTCTGTAAGGGTGTCTGGAATGCTATCAGGTTTCATGTTGATAGTTTGGGAAGAGGATAGGCTAGGTTCTCAACTTAAGACTTATGCAAATATTTTAGGGATTGCAGATTGTGATAAATGATTATTTAAATTGTTGTTTTAAACCAGGTTGGATACTTATTTGTATCAGTTGAACTTGGTGATAAACATTTTCTAACATTTCATTTGGGATCAAGTATTGAAAGTATTTTTTGTGGAAACTGATGCTATTGCACATGATCTAAGAGAATTTGAGCTGTTGTTAAGAATGCTTTAGTTGAGTAATCTTTTATGCAAGTCAAGGCCCGAAAGACAAACTTTGTATTGTAATTGCATTGGTGGGATCAAAAGCACTTTGATTACACTGGATGGTCTACAGTATATGGTTTATAGTTTGAACAGACTTGTATGAACAGATCTGCACACAGCAGCTCATTGTGAAATGGGATCTTTTTAACTTGGGGGGATCAGCATGGTGTTGTCTGCTTTGTTTCTGATAGCTGTAACTGTGGGGTAGCAGTTCTGGCTCTACCTTGTAGATGTTTCTTAGAGCTATGTGATTAACATCAAAGTAAGAAAGTTACGGTAACAAAGTTCTGGAGATATCTTGTGTGTTTAAGTAAGATATGTTGACTTAGCATTGAATAATGTTCATACAGCTACAATGGCATGACAATACGAATCTGTTGAAACTTTACATTTTTATTCTCCTTACAGGACACTGGTCCCCTAATTCCAGACTCCCTGAGTAGTGATGTTCCTCCAGTCCCTTTTGCTGCTTCTACAAACACTGCAGTGGATGCTATTATAGATGTGCTAAAATATAGCCAAAAAGACATGGATGCAGCTGTTGAAGTGGTTAAGAGAGAGGTATGGTGGCCCTTCCAAAGGAAACTTGGCATAACCTTGGGAGATCCTTTGTTTAGATTATCTGGGATAGACCTCTGCTTTGCAGTTTTTTTCATTGTGCTTGACATAAGTATCTCATTCTGTAAAGCTTGCTATGGACTTGATGGGTGCTGTAGGCAAAGAACTCTTCAGAGCTCTATTTAAGGGAATAGGATAAACTTCATTATTAGGTTCTACTTTAGATCTGGTCACTATTAAAAGGCACACATTATCGAATGGGATAGTTAGGCTTAATACCAGTGATCTGGGTACTTCTTATTCAACAGGCAGTAAATAAATTTTCATGCTAATGGAAAACAGTGACTTATTATATAATTTCCCTAAAACAAGATTAAACTGTAGTGCCAATTCAGTGCTATGATCAATTATTTTCTTGTGTGATGTGAATGCACACCAGTATGTCCACCTAATAAAGTGAAGGTGAGATCTGGAGCTCACTCCAGAGGGCAAAGACATTAGTAGAGAAGGGGAGAAGTAGTTGGTAAGATTTTAAGCCTGTTTTGTAATTACAGAAATTGCCTTTAAAAGCCCATCTTCTGGCTAATGCAAGAAGACTTATATATCCGCTCATTTCAGAAATGTGGGTACTTGATTCATTATGGCTTCTGAGTTATGCAGCCTCACAAATACTAAATAATGTAAGAGGAGCATTTAAACGTAATTGTCCTTAAATCTAATTGTATCACTTCAGTAAAAAATGGAGCTTTTGAAATTCCTGACTGCTGTACTGCAGGCAGTAACACTAGGGACAAGAAACAAAGATGACCTATGATTATTTGCTGCTTCAGTTATTCTTTCATTTTAGAGTACAGAGGTAGTGCCTTTTCTGGGAGTAACTTTTACTTTCTGTCATTTAGGAGGTGACTGTCACCCAGCATATTTGCCTAATACAGGAAAATAAATGTGTCTTTCACAGGGGACAGCTCTTAGTGCGTTGATCTAAAACTAAGAATCTCTATATAATAGCAGGGAGTAAAGCTTGTAATATCTTAAAAGTGCTGCTCTACTTTCATGTTTGAAAGAACTATTTTAAACCTACAAACACTGTTGTAGGTGTGACTGGATGACTTCAGCTGTATCACTTAAATTAAAATTTAGTCATCTTCCTTACAGGTTGATATTGCAATTCTAAGCCTTTTTATTTTTTTCATCTGAAACTACTCAGTGGTAGGAGGAAAAGGAAAACCTGTTTTCCTTCTGAACAAATACAGCACTTATGAAAGTTTGCTCTTTTGGGGTCTACTGAACCATTTCTGAGTTTGCAAGTGGAAGTTTCTAATTTGTTTCCATCTTCACATACTTTTGCTTTTGTAACATTTGTTTCTAGCCTATCACTACTTGTCTTTATTGTTTGTACATTCTTTTTTCACTAGTGCCCTGCTTCCTGTCATCTGAAATACTGTAATACATTTAAAATGAGATTGCTTTAAAATAAATACTGAAAAATCAGTGTACTACAGTATACTGTGTGGTTTTGGGATAAAATTAGCAGTAATAATGTGCTTTCACTTTTTTTTTAATTCTAGGTTATTTTATGTGTTTTGGGCCTCTTGTCTTTGAAGGCCTCCCACACAGTCAGCTCTGTGTTAGAGTTCTTAATAACTTTTTCCTGAGGTCTCTGTTATGGAGTTTGCCCAAAGTGTTTAGCAAAGAGTATGTGCTACTTAATTCTGTTACTGTGAGCTCTGCTTTAGTTCAGCTGATGTGAAATAGGTATCATTATTTTGAAATGAACAGAGGCATCTTTTAATCTTCCCCCTTCCATGTTCCCTAATTTAGTGTTGAGTATAGATTACTGCAAACACCAATCTGATTTTGAATAGGCTTCTGGTATTTGTTCTCTCGTGTTAAGATTAGCAGATTTGTGAAGTGCATCTTTGTCTGCCTTGTAAATAAGAGGGAAATATGTCACTGGAGAGAGTGTTCCTTGGCCTGTTGTGTTCTCAGAAGTTATTGTGATCTACATAGACACTGAGTAAGAGTAGCCAAGAGGTTGGTTGGCTGAGTTGGCTTGGATCTTGCCACTTGAAGAGATATTAGTAATGTGGTGGGAATCATATATACAAAATCTTTGTATTAATCTAAATCTTATCTGAGTCAAATTTGTAATGAAACAATTTTGATTCTGTTAAGCAATTAGAACTTATTTCTCTCTCTAGTAAGTTAAAAGTATACTTAAGCTGCCCTTTAGATTGTTTTTAGTATCAAATCTTTTATCTATTTTTGTGCAAAACATAAAGGTTTACATTTTCACCCTCAAAGGTTCAAGATAAAGAGCTGGAGGTTCAGGAATGGAGGAAGAAGTATGATAAGCTTCATATGGAATACAAGGAAATGGGGTATGAATCTGTCCTCACTTTTATATCTACGTGCATACTCCAGATGCTTTTTCTAACCTATGTTCAACTTTTCTTTTTCATGGTTTTTAGAAAAATAGTTGCTGAATTTGAACAGACAATAACACAAATTATGGGTAAGTTCCAAATTTATACTTTGAATGCCTTGAGGGGCTGGGGCATGCTTTGCCTAGAGTTACTAAATGAGGTTAGTGCTTTTACCTCTGACATTAATTTCTCAAGTGCTTCCAGGATAAGTGTAAGGTTTTAAAAAAGGTAATCTAACAATTTTATGCATATTCATACAGACATATCACTTGGTAGGTAACAATGGCTTTTTGAATTGGGCATGAACACAACTTTTTCTTCTCCACTGGAATGTGAGCTATTGGTTTATTAAAACTGGCAGATCCAGTTGTCAGCACTTTGTGTTTCATTATTATCTATCATCATTTAAGTGGCAAGATATCCCTAGAAGTTCTTGCTGGACAGATCTTGCCTTTGCTTTAGCCAAGTTTGTGGCTTCAAAACTAGAAAAGACATCCAGTGAAACTCTTGTTATATAGTACGCTTTCTTAGCTCAAAGCTGAATAGGCACATCTGTGCCAGTTCTTTTGTGCTTCTCTAAGGCTATGGGAAACATACCTTGGACATGCTAATACAAACCTGTCCTGAAAGTCTGCTATGCTAGTTTGACTTGTTATCCCAGTCTCCTCCAGATCTTCCAGCTGTTGTGTATGTTTAATGAAAAATGGTTTTGGATTCCTTGTTTCTATCACAACATTCAAGGCTCCTGTTACGGTAAACTCAGGTGGAGTATTTTGACTACAGTGCAGGAGAAAAAATGCTTTTGGCAAGCACTTTGACAAGGTGTTTAATGGCCTTAAGTCTGGTGTGAGATACTGTGTAACATGGAGACAAAGGTTTCTTAAAAGCATAGACACCGTGTCTTTCCAGGTGAGAGGCTATGTTATGAAACCTCTGTAAAACAAAGAATTGAAGGTGTGGGTGTTATCTGTCTGTACTATGGAACTAATTATATGCTAAAACAATAACTCTCATGGGTTAACTCCACTTTTTCTAGAGGATGCTCAGAAGCAGAAGGAAATCTCAAGGAAGGAAATACAGAGGCTGATGGAAGAGAAGCAGCAAGCTATTTCAGATCTGAACTCTATGGAGAAGTCTTTTGCTGACCTCTTCAAACGACTTGAAAAACAGAAAGATGCATTAGAGGGTTACCACAAAGTAAGATGATTTAATGCAAATAATATCCTTCCAAGATAAATGAGATTTAGTGGAGAGGAAATGGTGGAATTCCCAGAGCAGCTATTAATTAGGTAGTATAGGGACTATCTGTAAAACCACATGCTAAGTTCTTTACTTAAATATTATAAAAAAAATACTAATTTGTTGTATTTAGTGACTGACTTTAAGATGATATCTGTTAGAAGGCGAAGTTTCTTTGAACAGAAGTGAGTTTTTTTTGCTGCAACACATATAATTGTTGTTGGTCATAGAGATACTCTCATGTAGCAACTGCTGTATAAGAGCAGCTTGTTTCCTGTACATCATGTTGAATGGATGCTGAAGGGAATTTGCAATTACAAGTCAGAATAATAGTTTATTGGGTGCTCTTTACTAAGATGTTTGTGGGGTTTTTCTAAAGATAAAGTCAAGTCTTCATTCTACAGCTTCTTCAGAGGCTGGAGGAAGGAAGCTAATGAGTGGTATAAGCTATGGTTTCTTACTGCATGAAATGCATAAAAATTGATTCAATTGGTGCTTAAAAAAGTGCCTTCAGATTTTTTTTGTTCAGTTACCCTTTAATGTCCCTGTTTACTAATACTTAGAAAGTAGCCTGTTAGAAGTTTTGTGGTAGTGGAGATTTGAGAAACAGGCTTAAGTGTCTATTATAACTTTAGTTTCTTCTTTACTAACATGTCAGGCTTCCTTCATCTTGTGTCCCTTCCATCTCCACCTTAAATTCAGAAGCCCTTGCCTTAGCACAGAGATAAGCAGCATCACTTGGACACACAGTTCCTAAATTCAAGGCCTGCAATTAGTAGGGAGCCTTAGCACTTGTTTCAAAAAGTTCCAACTTCTTATACAAGCTAATAAAGTGTGTTCATTGTGTGACTACCAATGTAACTATCTTGCTGTTAATGTTGTATTTGTTTAGATCAGGGTCCAAAGCCTGAATCTTTCTATGGGTTCTTTGTCTTAAGTTGCAGCTGTCCCAAGAACAGCTAGGAATCCAGCTTCTTCAAAGCAAAACAACAAAACCAATTAGTGACTGTAGTTTTAGAGACCTTTCTCTTTACTAGAGTTTGCTACTAAATGTGTATTGGGGGAAATATGATGGATAAATGTTTGCAAAGGTGATAGCTAAAAGGAGGCACTTAAGTCCATATAGACCTGTGGTACTTCATAGTTGCTCCTGTTACTCCAGTGGGCAAATACTTCCACTTAAGTGTAATCAAATAGTCCATTTGTCAAGCAGAGAGACTTCCATCTATTGGTATAAAAGGTTAACTAAACTTCTTTGGTTTTGGGACAGAATGAAGAAGTGTTGAAAAAATGTGCAGAAGAATACTTGGCTAGAATTAAAAAAGAGGAGCAGAGATATCAGGCACTCAAAGCACATGCTGAGGAAAAGCTGCAGCAGTAAGTACCATGTCAAGAAGCCGAGTATTGGGAATGAAATGTAATTTTCACAGTTGCTGCAGAATGTGGTTCAATAGTGCCAAAACTTGGCTTAAACATGTTTCATTTGGTGATTAATCCAAAGTACAAGCATCTAGTGTGATTCTATGAAGTTTTGCTGCCCTGTCTTAAGGGGATATAAACACAGTCTTGCACATGTTTCAGAGCCAATGAGGAAATTGCCCAGGTTCGCAGCAAAGCAAAATCAGAGACTGCAGCACTTCAGGCCGCTCTGCGCAAAGAGCAGATGAGGATCCAGTCTTTAGAGAGGAGCCTTGAACAAAAGGTCAGTCACAATGCCATGGGTCTTTTCAAGCTATTGCCTTAGACAAGACAAGAACTCTCCTGTACCAGGGCTAGAAGGAGCCTTGCTAACTGTGGTGGTTTAGATGGCTCTGTCCTGGCGGGTTTTGGGAAATAGGCATTGAGACCTAAGACACAAGGGTGTCATGTCAGGAATTGTCTGTATGTTTGGATTTTTTTGGAGCGCAAGGTTTGCTCCCAAACCAGTCTGGGCTACTGTGTCAGGAGGTTACATGGACTACTGAAGGAGGTGGTGATTAACAGTTGCACAAGACGCAGAGCAGAATTTGGGAATAAATTTTGAATAACTGTCTGGCTCAGCTTGTTCATGAACATGACTCATAAGCTATTAACACTTAAACATATTTGACTGTATGTGACTCAAGTTTTCAATATTGTTCAGGTCATTAATCCTTATACTTTATGTTGTTTCACACTGCTTAGGTAAAGTCTTAGAATGTTTTGTAAAGGCACATCAGTTTCCTTTGTTGGAACCCTTCAAAGGAATGAGATGAAAAGTCACTGCTGGAAATGCATGCTATTAGTTTTAGTGCATCATTGTTGTCTGTGCCAGCATTGAAGACTCAATAATGGATATTGCTGAGAGATTCCTATAATGGAAAAAACCCATATTTGTGAGTCTTCAGGCTTATAGCTAAGTTTGCATAGCTGAGGAAATAGCAGGCCTGTAGCTGGAGAGATGAGACAAGACATTTAATACAGAACTAGGTTTGGTCTTGTCATAAATACAGTAACACTTCAAGAGTTCTTATCAAAATAGTTTAACTGTTCCATAACACATGCTACAAACTGGAAATTGACACATGTCAGTAAAAGTATGATGGTATCACTTTACAGAGCATCTGTCTTGGGAAGATTAAAATCTAAACTGTCCCTGTCTTGAGTTGTAGTGTACCTAACAAAGGCTTTGAGTCCCAAAAGTCTTGTTTCCCTGGGTCAGCTGGTCTCCATGTATTATGGGAATTTCTGGGGAAGAAGTAGAAACAGTATAGTGGATTCTGGCTCTTTTCCTGAGTCTCCTAAGGTTGCCATGGGACCTTTGGCATAGTAGACTGTCCTTTACATTAAATTTGCATGAGCCACTATCATGCAAATGGACTTTCTATTCCATATGCTGGCAAACAGGGTTTGTTGCCACTCAGCTTGCTACAAGGTTGTACCATTGTTTGGACATACCTGAAACTCACTGTTTTCTTTCTTCCACAGACTAAAGAAAATGATGAATTAACAAAAATCTGTGATGACTTGATCTTGAAGATGGAAAAAAATTGATATCTTAACTATCTTGTAAATATGTTTAGTTTCTGACTTGCTGTCTTGTGTGTTCATTTTTTTTTAATGTATGTGGGGAAAAAATAAAATTCTTGATTCACACTTGTCTTCTGTACTATTGGCTGTGTCTTTTGTAAGAAACATCTATTAACTTAAATTCAGTTGCTGCTTCCAGTAAGTAACAATATCTTTTATAACATTTTCACGTGTTGCTCAAAGGAAAAATTTTAATCAGTGTACCTTCAGTCTGTTCCCTTTGTAAGAACTTCAAGGTTCTATACTCTTGACCTGGCTTTGCTGGGGAGGGTTGCCATGGGCCTTGTCTCTATTTTGCACTTCCTGCTCTCTCACTTAAATGAAAGCAGTCCAGAGTTATAAGATTATAATAAAACTGAACCTGTCACCAATGCTATAAAGTATTTAGTGATGTTAAAAGAAAAAAAGAAAGGAACTTCAGGTTGTGGGGGTTTGTTGTGGGTTTGGTGGTTTTTTTTTTTTGGTTGTTTTTGTTGTTTGGGGTTTTTTTTGTTTGGTTTTTTTTGTAAGAGGAGTGGGAATGATCTTACATTTGCAAACAAGCTAAGCTGAGGGCCAAAGGGCTGGACCAATTGCCTGCTGTTCTCTCTCTGGGGTTTTCCTGTCATTATCCTGTCTGACACTATTGACTTTAAAATCTCCAGCCCCTGCCTCTAATTTGAGGTATGCTGCAGGTCACAGGTTATGATGAAGTCAGCCCTAGGCACCAGCAAACATCTTGGATAAGCTGTTATTACCTAACAGACAGCAACAGGATTGTCTTGTTGCTAGCTACAACTTTTGATTTCTAGTATTACTTAGGAGGTTATTTCCTCACTTGCCTGACTTGTAGCTGTGTCTTCCTCTGCAGGGCTGTTGCTGCTGCATGTGCTGAGCTGCACTTGAAGCCCTTCCCTTAGGTTAGGGTAGTCTGCCAGGGCAGGTGGAAAAATGAGCAGCAGCGCCTGGAACTCCAGAGTCAACTCCTCTGTGAGGCACCTACTGCTCAGTGCAGGTAGCAGGAACACCCAATAGATCAAAGCTAGTTAAATAACATGCTTCAGGTTCATGATTTGTGGGATTTTCTTTGATTTCTGCACTAATGTGAGAGTCAGGGTGACAGCAGTGGCAACAATATTAAATGCCTGTCTCTTGCAGAAGTTGTGCTGTGTCTTTTAACTTACAGGTTAGGAAAGTGGCAGATGGAAGAGGAGAAAAAGTAGCCAGAGAGAACAGAGTATAAAACCCAAGTTTTCCTACTCCCTGGCTTAACTTCAGGTTATTGGAATTGCTCCAGACTGTCTTGGGATGTTCCTTTGTACACAGACAACCATATTGATGAGAAATCTTATACTTGGTCTAATTTGTGGGATGTCTTAATTATGGAGACTGATTTTTACAAGATTTGTAATAGAATAGTTTGTAAAGGACCTCAAAGATCATTTCATTCTAACCCCCAGTTATGGGTGGGGCCCTCTTCCCCTAGCCCAGGTTGCTCAGAGCCCCATCCAACATCCCCTCAAACACTTCCAGGGATGGGGCATCCATCACTTCTCTGGGCAGCACAAGAGGCTGGCACCGAAGTTGCTGCTACTGTTAGGCTACAATTAGCAAAGGTTCAGCATTCAGCCCCAGAGCCTGACCTGTGCTTTGCTCCCTGGTGTTGGATCATCTCTATGGTGTGGTGAACCACAGCGATCTGAGGGGGAAAGGGCAGTGACTGCATGAAGCTGCTGTTTTATAATGAGTCAATGTGTTGTGCAGGCTCATTTGTACGTTGTGCATGAAGAGTGGTTGCAAATGGCAGGGCATTTCAGGGATAAAGGGATATTTAGTAGGGATAAGCCTGCAATCCCAAACATTTCCACAAGATGTAGCTGCTGCTCTTTGAAATATGGGCTTTATGGGATGGTACTTCAGCACCTTGCAGAGCCAGAGGTTGTCCCTCTTCTCTAGCTATGCTTAATGCTAACAAGGCAAATGTTTTTATGTATTTTTGTTGGAAAGGATAAAGACCTGCACAGTGATGTATGATAATAGTAAAGTGTGAATAGTGATGATGCTGTCTCGAGTTTTTATGCTACAGGTGCCAAAGTATTACACTTGCGTGCACCTTCAGGAAACTGCTACAGCAGGGAGCACTGGGATCTTCCTTATGTTCCTGTATTCTCTCAGGGTAAAATGGCTTTCTATTCTTCCCTCCGGCTTTCTGCTATTAATGCAGAATATCTCTGGTCCAGTTTGCTGGGTGAAGTGAGGAGAGACTTGTAACATATTTTGTTCTGTTTCTGGACTATAGTAGCTGTACAGACAACACCATCCCCAGTCTGTTGATGGAGGTGAATACAGAAGTCAGTAGAGACTAGCACACCAGATACATGTGCTGGGGTTGTGTTGGTGCCTGAAAATTCTTATTGTGTCTGATATTACATTCTTTATTTAGAATTACACCTTGTGTGCCCAGTTACAGCCCGTTGATATTAAATACTGAAATTGTACTTCAGTGTGATGTGGAAAGACAGCACACCACACTCCTGCTGTAATCTGTGACCCCTGCCTGGTAAATCTGCCTGGGGCTCTCCTGTTTGCTGCTTCTGTCAGTACTTAGAAGAAAACTGACAGTTCATGGAAACCAATGCTTGAATGGAGATGGCTATAAACTGCCAGGGCACTGAGCAGGAGAGTGAGCAGCTTTAGTAGGTGTGAGTCCCTGAGGCTTAACTTCAAGGCATTGCCTTGGGTGACAATTTTCCTTGCTAAAGGTTGGGGGGCAAGAAAGGCCTCTGCATTTTAAACTGCTCAGAAAGGATGGTTCATTTTTCTCTGCAGGTGCCATGTGTACCTCCAGCTTAACATTCCCACCGTCTGTAAGAATTCGGTATTTTGTAATTCCTACCTGAAAACATTATTTAAGTGTTGCCTTCCTTATTTAAACAATTGTTCTTGTTACTGTCCTAATGCTGGACAGGCCCTTTCAGAAGAATTCACCTTTCCATTATACAGTGGAGGTGCCTAAATACATATTAATCCATTTCTGTGAACTGTTGTGTGGAAAATACACATGGGTTTCCTTAGGAGTAGTTAGTGTTTGCTACTAAGATAAGAATTAAGATGTCTTGTTTTTTGCCTTATTGCTATTTGCTTACTGATGTGGATTGGCCTCTCGGCAAGCAGGAGAGAAAAGTGGTACTGCTTGGTACCTCTGCTCACTTAGTTTTATTTATTATTTATATGAAAAATTGGCAGGTGCTGTGCAAACAGAGGATGACAGTTCCTGCTCCAGACAGCCTGTTCCCAGTTCAAGTACATGGGAGGATGTATTTTATCTCAGAGCTGATTAAGGTGGATCAAAGGTACTGAACCTCCTTCACAGCCCTTTGCACTCCTGTTCCACCAAAACCAATTTTCAGCAGAACATTCATCATTGTCTGAGCACAGACTTTAGTCTCTTGCATAGTTAAAGCCTTCTGTTCAGAAACCATGGTTTAAACTTTGGAGTCAGAAAATATCTCCAGATTGATTCTAGAGTCACTGGCTTGTACTCTGACCAACTTTCCAGTCCTTTTGTGCAGCTCAGACGGCACAGAGTAAGAAAAGAAATGTCACAATTTTACATGAGGGGATTTCAACAGAGTCACCCTGGTGTGAAATTGAAACCAGCAAGGACTGAATCAAACTCTGACTTCAGCTGAACTTCTAAACATACAGCTTTACTTCTAAGGTTGCAAGTTTTTTTTCTTTTCCCTGTTGCAAAAATTAAAATTGCACAGAAGAAAATCAGAGAAATAATGAACTATCTCCTTTTTTTACTCAGTTTGGAGGATGCATTTATTACCTGAACAAAATACAACAGAATACTTTAAAGCAGAAAAGGGAAACTAATATTAGTTTTCCATTAGAAAACAAATGTTAAAAGAGTTTAATTTCAGCATGCTGTCTTTGGCTGTATGAGAAGCTCTCCAACTCTTTAAAAGCCATTAGAACATGACACAGCTAATCCTTTTATGGTTTTGAAAGATTGTGGTTTGACTTTGACAAGTGCATCAGTCACAGCATCTACTTCATACAGATTTCCTTTCCTCTCCAGCACACCTAATGCAGACAAACTAAATCCTCTGTAGGGGTGAAGGGGAAGGATGTTCCTTGTGAGTTTTGTCCTATTTTTGATGATAGTGCATGTAAAATTAACAGCAGTTTACATCAGCTATTTGCTTTTCAGCTCCTGCTGCCAGATTTTTGCTGGTGAGGTCTTTGCTGTTCGAAAGTCTCTTGTAGTTTGCAGACAGAGCCTATATCAGACCCTGATATTTTTCTCCTTTTTGTGGGAGGGTTTCACAATGATGAAGTTCTGCTGTCCTCAAGAGGTTTGTAGTGTAACTTTATCCATCTCCCTGGAGTTTCTCCTGGCTCTGGCTGTGTAAGGGGACAGTCCCTTGGGTAGTGTCCCCTGTCAGAGCACTACAGGAGCTGCTGGAGCTAGGGACCTCCTTGCCTGACTGGGTTTATGTGATAGGTCTCAGTGGCCCAGGAGCAGCTGTGGCTGTTTAATGGGGCTGACACATGTTGTGGCACCAAGTGTGCTCACTGGTGTCATGTGGCTTGTTTGGCTTGAGGAAAGAGCCACTGGGGACACAAATGTGGTGAATCTTCCTCCTTCCATCTCTTTAAAGCCACTTGGACTTCCCCACATAGTCTTGTGCTGCAAGATTTTCAAACCCTTCCAATACTAACTTCTGTATCACCTCAGCTCCAAACCTGGTGTCTTTTTTTGATGCCAGGGTTGACTCCAAATTCTTCTGGAGGAAATGGTATAGGATGGCACTGAACTAGCTAAAGAGTGATTTAAACTTTTCTTTGTGTTTTCCAAGCTTGCTAAGCAGTATTGCATCCTGAAGCCCAGGTAACTGCTTTACTTTTTACTTTTTCATATCTTCTAATGCCTTCTCTCCAGTGCCATACAAATTTATTTTTTTCTCCCAATCAAGAGCCTATGTCACCCCCTCGCAACACAAGTAAATCATGTGTGTGTGTCAAATTCAATGAATCCATTTCCTTTTGTATAAGTTCTTCAAGCCAGTTCTCCATTATTTCCTCTGGGGAATGCATCAGCTAAAAAGAGAACAAGGCTAACTGAAAGCTTTGGGGATCAAGCAGCACATGTTAGTCAGTATGAACAGGCTGTGCTTCCTGGAGCTCGAGAAGGTACCAGTCAAGCCCAGGCGGTAAGGAAATCCAAATGTTTCCCATGAATTTCATGTCTGGGATTTGTCTCCAGTTTAATGGATAGGTATCAAAGAAAAAAAACAAAATAAACCAGCAATGGAGGGTAGACCCAGGAATTCAAAGTTTTTGGGAGAGTTAGTTATGCAACGCTTCAATATGTAGAAAGTTCCACTGGTTGTTTGTCTCTTGGCATTTAAGACATGATCCCCCTTGCCTTTCTTTCCATTAGCGAAGCCAACTGGCCTGTGCTGGGGAGGGAAGTGACAAGTGTTACCCTGGCATACACTGGGGAGTTGTGTGAGAGCCTGTGCCTGACAGCTGATAATTTTATTTATGGTTGTGGCACCATGATTCACTGTTCTGTTTGAAGGCACTGTTGGTATTACATGGGAGAGCTATGTTTGGGTTGGAAGAGAGGTAAATACTGGTCTAAAAATACATCCAGCCTGGCTCCTAAACTGAGGAGAGAGGGGTGCAATGTCTGCTTTGTTTTCCCAATCACAGCATCATCTGCTGCTACCCTGATCTTTTTTCTGGTATTCACCCCGGCCCACAGAGCTGAGATGCAGAAAGTCGCTGGATATAATCCATCATATCAGACAATAATGTTATTTGTTGGATGTTGTAGTAAAGATGGGGTTTCGTTCATGGCCGGGTGTAATGATCTAGGTGATGTGAGGTGATTTTGAGCACAGGGATCTGAATGCTGAGTAACGTGCTCTTGGGAGAAACCACTTTGGTGCTCTCCACCTCTCTTTTCCGTGGAGGTGTCTGGAGATTAGCAATGTCTGCTGCTTTTACACCGCACACTTGAGGTTTTGAGTTCCAAAAGCTGAGTGTGTTGCTAATATTTTCCATCTGATGGGCAGCCTGGAGCTAGCACTTCAAATTTTAGCTGCCCAGATCTCATGATAGGAAGGCTGTTGTTCCAATAGATGAACTAATTAACAATGAAGCATCACATCTGGTTGAAAAATCTCTGCTGTGGTTTCTATGGAGATTTCTGTAAATAAATAAAATCCTTTCCAAAACAGTGTTTTGATCAGCAACAGAACTTATATCTGGGTCCTAAATCTAAAGTCTTGAGACCAGATCTAGTATTATGGGAATCTGGGACATGAAGGCTGGTGAATTTGTTGTGGATTTAACTCTTTAATGTAGGTGATGTCCAAGAAATCTTCCTTCCAAAGAGAAGTCTGGTCTAAACTTTTCAGGTGCTTTTTACATTTACCTGAGACAAGCGGTGTAGGAGCTGTCAGTTCTTAGAGCACATGGTAAAACATCACATTTATAATGAGTAAAATGTGATGTTTCAAAATGCAAGTGGAAACAGCTCTATGTCTTCTGTAAAATGAGTGCTTTTAAGGAGTTTGTAAGCTGTGCCTGCTGTTCGGACCCCAAGCGAGGCAGAAGCAGTTCATGGGCATCCCTTTGCAGAGCCTGCAGCAGCTGGTACTGACAAATCTATCATTCCAGCTCAGGATATTTCAGTGCTTGGAGTGACTCAACACAAGCAGTGAGAGTTATTAACCTCCTTTTGGAGCCTGAGATCCCTGCAGTGACACTTATGCAAAGTGCAGCCTGGAGTCTGTTTGTCTGGCAGGGATCTGTAATTCATTCCTCCGAGTGCTGATCTCCTGTTTTACCATAAAGCTCATTCGAGGAGCCCTGGGAAAGCACTTGGAAAATGACAGAGCTCAGAGGCTGAAGGAGGGTGCTGGTGGTGACACCAGATGGTGATGTGGAATGAGGTGAGTGAGAAATGTGTGTGACTGATAAATAGCTGGACCAGGTGTGGATGTACCATGAACTGTCCTTGGTATGGACTGAGAAGATTACATCCATTCAGACCACACACAGAAAAAAAATAAATTAGGAAGTATCTGTGTACACTTGAGAGTAAACATTGGTTGTGTTTGGCTGGCTCCTGAGAGATGAAGAGTCCCATCTGGAGTGAAATTATTCTCCCCGTGACTTTTGGAGTTAGGAGCACCGAATCTTGATTTCCAGGATTAGATCTAATCCGAGCATCTACAATAACCTGCAGTTGGAAATGTTGGCAGCATGTTTGTCTTTTTCTGCTCACCTGTGTGTATATATAGATACACTTGTGTCTCTACGTATATGCACATAGCTGTAGGTTTCACTCCTATGTATAGATATACTTGTGTCCCTCTGTATATGCACATAGCTGTAGGTTTCACTCCTTGCTTTCTTGTCAAAGCTTCCTAGGACAGCAGCAGCAGATGATGTGTGCATCTGTCAGTTGGGAAGTTTAGTGCATTTTTCAAATCCATCTATTGATTTTTATCTGAGCACTAGCTGGGCAAGATGCCACTTGTGGCAAGTGTTATCACAGTTGGAACTACTGGCCCCTGGTGTCTTTGTTGGGGAATCTCTGAGGATGAGCCTGGCTGCAGAGAATTGACTACTCCCCCCTTGCACAGGAAGAGAGCTTCAAAGCCCTCTGTGAAAAATAGCTGTGCAACTTTTAGTGAGGGTCCAACTGTCTCCTGAGTACAAATAGCCAAGGTTCTTGACCCTACAAGTGTTACCCCAAAATCTTTGTGTGCTGTGGAGGAGAGTGGCTCTCAGGCAGGTGATGATAAGTTTATCTCAGAGGTCCCATAACAAAACAGCAGTGATCTTGTCAGGCAGCCTGGGGTCAGCTCCCCATCCCCCACCCCACCAGGGATGTGAGGTGTCCCTCACAGCCTTCCTGGGGCTCACCAGCTCCCAGAAATCCTGGTGTGGTGTTCAACCCCAGTTGGCTACTCAGCCCCACCCTTCTCCCTCACCCTCCATGGGGGTTTGAGGAGAGAATCAGAATGGGGACAGTGAGACAATTTATGGGCTTGGGATATAGGCAATTTAAGGGGTAAAGCAAAAACTGTGCATGTGGCAAAGCAGAAGGAGGAATTAATTCACCACGTCCAAGGGCAGGTGTTCAGTCAACCCCAGGACAGCCGGGCTCCATCACACCTAACAGTGACTTGGGAAGACAAATGCCACCTCGCCAGACAACCCCCCCCTTCCTCCTTCTTCCCCCAGCTCTATATACTGAGCATGATGCCATACATACGGTCTGGAATATCCTTGGGTCGGTTGGGGTCAGCTGCCCCAGCTGTGTCCCCTCCCAGCTCCTTGTGCCCCCCCAGCCTCCTCGCTGCTGGGGTGGGCTGAGGAGCAGAGAAGGCCTTGGCTCTCTCTAAGTCCTGCTCAGCAACAATGAAAATATCCCTGGGTTATCAGCACTGCTTCCAGCACAAAACACGGCCCCAGAGCAGATTCTGTGAAGACAACTGACTCGATTGCAGCCAAAACCAGCACACACAGCTCAACAGGACTCCTGAGCCACTGACAGGAACGCACTGTGCATGGATGCCAAGTGTTTTTCATCTGATTTGCATGGATGGACAGGGAGTAAACCAGGTTGATTGCTGTAGATGAGGCTGGCTGTACTGCCTGTCCAAGTGTGACATTACTGTGTGCTTTATTACTTGCTTTGTTCACAGTAATGTTCACTTTCTCAGCATTGTAAAGAATATTATTTATAGGAACTTCATCCTCCTGGCAACCAACAAAGTAATTACTTCTGACTGAACCTTTCAGTTGGATTTTGCTGTGATTTGTAGCTGTGAAATCCAGAAGATGTTAAAGAAATGGATAAAAGGGATTTACAGTTGCATTCTTGCAAGTAAAAAGAACTGCAGCTTTTGTTTTGGTTTGATTAACAATCAGTAAAATGTAAAGGTAAGGGCTGTAACACAAAGATTGCAGGAGAAATTAACTGGATGGGCCAATTTGAGTTCCAGGGCTTCTGATGTGGCTGAGGCAGGGCTGTGTGTCCCTGGGTTAGCAGCGAGTGTGTCTCCAGGTCCACACGAGAATGCCGAGAGGGATCTGAGCTGGGTTTTTGTGACAATCAAGACAAGACACAGCAAACTACAAGGCAGCATTTCCACACCACCTGCAGCAAGGTGTGTGAAGGAGTTAAGGGGTTTTGCCTTGACTCTCAAACTGTGCACAGTCAATTTGTTTTATTCCCACTGCAAAACTTGGGGGACTGGGGTAGCACCAGAAGAAACCAACATCATCTCAATAATAATGAGCTCAGTGGGGTAAAATTTCAGTTCTTTCCCTCCATCCTATTCCAAGTCACCTCCATCCTGGCAAAACCAAGGAAGAGCCAACACCTCCTTGCGCAGAAAAAAGGGGAATTAAACCCACCTTGCTAGAATAAGACAGCAGCATCTTTATGAGGCACAGAACAAGTCCGTAGAACCGTGTGTGCTCTGGGGCATGTCCCTTGCACAGGCACTGCAGGTGCTGGGCTGTTTCTGTCTCCAGGGGTGGAGGAAACTGAATTGCAGCAGGAAGGGTTTCCAGCCCTTGTCCCCATGTCCCCGTGGCTGCCCAAAGTGCCCAAAGTGTCTGATGCCCACAGGTACCACAAACCCTGGTGCAGACGGCCCTGCTGAGCCAGGCTGGAGTCAAGGAGGGGAAGACCTTCTAGCGCAGAAGGCAGACACCTCAGCCCCTTCCTTCTGTTACAGGTGGGAATTCAGATGTTTCCTGAGACCAAGACATTCTTGCAAATGAACTGAATTTTACTTAGACTTGGAATTTTCAAGTTTCTTAAATGAGTTCTAAGAAGCTCTCTCAGACACAAACTTGCTGAGTGACAGGGAGAAGCAAAACAGGGATTTTATTTACTCCCTAATCTACTTTTTGAAGCCACTGGTGAGGAAACAAGAAGCTTTTTTTTTTAAACCTTCTATTGCTGTCAGCCTTTTCTGCTGGGAGAGAGGGTGGGTTTTTTTCTTATTCTTTATTGCGACTCAGGACTGTGCACACTAGAAAGTGACTGCCTCTGCATAATAAATTAGAGGCAACCTGGAAAAAAAATGGAAAAGCTGCAGTTTCTAGGGAGTTCAAAAACATATGCTCCAAAATCTGTTTGTCTGTACATTGACTGTTATTTCCAATTGCCAAGGAACTACATGTACATTTCTGTTTTTTCAAAAGCACATTGTGTGTGTTGTTGACAGCAGGCACTTCGGCTCCAAAATACTGCCAAATAGCCTTGTCAAGTGGAGATATTTTTTTCCTCTCTTTTCTCCTTCTCTCCTCTCTCTCTGTCCCTCTCCCCTCTTCTCCCTCTTTCCTGTCCTCTTTGCACCTCTTCCTCTTGTAGCGGTTATGGGGTGAGGGATGAATTTCAGGCTGTGGATTCAGCAGTACCTTTGTGTTTTTGACTCTTTAACTGCTGGAGGAGCCAGGGCATGGCAGTGACCTTAACAAGGTGACAGGGTGACAGTGTCACTCATGCAGGAGTGATCATTACCTGCAAAAGGACACGAGGAGGTGTCAGCCCTCATGCAGAAATGCCAAAGGTGGGGAGATCAACTCAGGCTCCTAAAGGCAGGTGTTGTTGGCAGGGGCCTTAAATCCTTAATATTTAATCAGTATAAATTTATAAATTAATACAATTATGCTTAAATAATTTAAATACAAAGTTACAAAGTTTTTTTGAGTTGTGATTAGAAGCGGCGAATGTTAGTGAGAAAGGCAAGAAGCTAAAGTTGGTATTTTGGCTCAGGAAGTGTAAAGGAAGGTAGGGAAATGTAGATGTAAGGGTAGTAAAGGGAAAGGTAGATGGACCTTTATTCCCCTGGCTTTTGTGCCTCTGCTTGTAACATTCTGGCTCAGGAATGTCTATTAATATTAAATAATTCACTTGGGTGACTTTAGTAGGTGGAAACCAGAACGAATTTCAAAGGACTCTGAAGGAGGCCCTTCGTAAAGGAAACAAACAATTGCACATTGTTTTTTATTTTGTAGCTTTTACCTTATTTGTGTCCAAGAAACTTTCAAATAGGCCTTCTTTGTTTGTCCACACTGGAGCAATATAACCAGGGAATTTGGCAGAGTCCCAGATCCTGGCAGCAGCTGCCAATAAAAGCTCGCTGAGCAAGTACAAAAAATAAAATCACACAATATCATTTTTAACTTTGATTAAGTTGTGCTGAATTGCTCCAAGGGAGGTAATGGCAAGCTCCGAGGGGTCAGGACCAGCCTGGGATGTGAAGGATGTTTATCTTGCAAGTGTTTGCTTTGGGCTGTGTATGTAGTTCCCACTGCTGGGGAAACACTTTGTCAAAAACCCACTATTAAAAGAGTTTGGGGAATAAACACTGCAACAATGGGAACAAATAAAAAACCTTTATCCTGTAATGTGCATAGCAAGCCTCTGTCAAATATAAAAGCTGAATATGCTTTAAAATACTCCGAGCCATGCAACGAGGGCACTGCCTTAGGTTTGCCAGCTGAGCAATGCCAGGGTTGTGCTCCTGGGGCTAACGTGTGCCGTGAGGAGCAAACGGAGAGGGCACGGTGCCACTGCTGCTGTAGGGTGAGCACAGCAGGGCTGCTGCTCCTCTGCAGCTCAGTGCTGCTCAGGCTGGGGGGCTTGGGAAATTGGCACCTGCAGTTTTGGGCTTGTGTGCTGTGAAATGTGGGGTTTGGGAGGTCTCCTGGGGAGGACACCTTTGGGAAGGGGAGAAGGGTGATGCCTAAAAGCAGGCTACTGAAACAGAGGCCAAAACAAATTAGGAGTATAAAACACAGACAAACTTATTCAAGGCCTTCAAGGTATATTCAGGCAAGCAAAGTCCCCCTCGTGGGACCACATGCAAAATGGACACTGGATCATGAGCCCTTCACCTTTTCTAAGTTCTGTCCTATTAGCACATTGGCCCTTAATTCTCCAATCACCCTTAGGTGATTATGTTAACCACCCCAGGCCTGCTCCCCCCATTTCACTGTTGTTTACATATTTTCGGCCCTAGGGCAACAAATGTGTCCTTGGATTTTCTGTTCTGAGGGATTGTTTTGGCTAGAGGTGCTGGGAACAGAGGATTTTAGCACTTTGTAAGAAGCACAGAACTATACCAAGTTGCAGATACATGAAGAGTGAAAACCCAGAAATTATTAAGGCATCAGTGTGGGGCTGCAGATCAGTCCTTGTACCAGGAGCTTCCTTGAGGGTGGTGACCTTCCTGCTGATAGCAAGGGAGTGATCCCACTCCAAATGGGAGCATCTTGTGCTGGTGACACCAGCTGGGCTGTCACCAAGGTCCTGAGAAACTCATCCCAGCTGACCCAGCAGAGAAACTGGGGTGAGTAGTTTATGGCTCACTGCTCCTTTGCGCAGCAGCAGCAGCTTCTTTAAAACCCTCGCCTAGGAATTGTTTAAACAGGACCTGGCATGAGGGTCTGGCCAGTCTGGTGTCCCTGTGGGCAGCCTGGCTGGAGATCTACCAGCCAAAGGGGGAAGGACACACCTGATGTAAAGAATTTATCCCAAGGCTTTGAATGAGAAATTCTTCTTGTGTGAGAGCACTGAGGAGAGACATTTACTCTCGTTGGTTTTCTTTATGAAAATCTTTATGAAAACCCTCAGGTTTTCTTTGGCTGCTTCTTTAGCACGTTTGAAAACACAAGGAGCCATTTCTTAGGGAGCAGCCAGCGAGCCCTCCAACTCCCAGTGCGTTTCCATTGACTTTCACATATTTTTGTCATATTTCTCTTGGCCTGTGGTATAATTTAGACACTTGCTTCCATACCTCTTTGGTAAAGGTTTATATGGAACTAAAGTCCCATGGTACTTTGCTATGTAGGCTTGGGCATGGCTAAATTTTTTAGAATCTTCAGCTCTGTTGAGTTTTTTTGTTTGCTGCATAGTGCCATTGGTTAAAAGCTCTGCTTTTGCAGTAAATTAAATGGGAGCCTGTTTGTATTCCTTGTGTTTCCTCTTGCAGAAATGCCAATAGTCATGAGGAAAGCTTCACCAGCAAAAGCTTACGTGACTGGTATTTTTGCATATTGGTGTTTGAAATGGCCTCCAGTTATGACAGGAGAGGTTTATAATAAGTATTAAGAAAAATTTCTTCCCTGGAAGGGTGGTCAAGCATTGAAACAGGCTGCCCAGGGCAGTGTTGGAGTCGCCATCCCTGGAAATGTCAAAAAAATGTGTGGATGTGGCACTTGGGGACATGGTTTAATGGTGGACTTGGCAGTGTCCAGTTACTGGTTTGACCTGATGATCTTAGACGCCCTTTCCAATCTTAACATTTTTCCTTACTGTGCATTTTTTTTAGTATTTCTGCCCTGTTGTGATGTCTCATGACAGAGACAGAGCTTATGCTCTTTGTCAGGAGCTGAGAATTTCACCTGGGATCTCACTTGACTGCTGGGGCTGCCGCTTGAGGAGCAAAGCCCCACGCTGAGGGCACGTTGATCTGGAGAGAGCTGGAATCAGTGTGTGGCTGTGAAACTGAACATAAATATGCAAGACTGAAGAGCTGGAGTGCTTACCCACCCTGCCATCCTCTTTTATAGCCGTGGCTGACAGAGCTTGAAAGGATATTTATACAGGAGCCAGCTCCCATTAAGAGAATTGAACTTCTCCCCTCTACCCCCTGAATCTGGTATCAAAACACCTCAGCAGAATAAATATAACAACTATAAAACGTACTATTTACTTTTGCCCCTTTTTGTATTTACTTTCCAGCACGTTTGCCCAGCTAAGCCACTGGCCACTCACTCCAGCCGTGCCTGAGGCAGGGCGAGCTGGTGAAGCCATGCTTAGAGGTGAGGTTCTCCTGCTTAATCTTTTTTAGCAGCTGAAGTTGTTATTTGGTGAGATATTCGTAACCAGATGCTTTTGAGCCCGTGGTGAAGCTGGAGCAGGGGGAAACCTGCTAACCTCCGCAGTGGTGTGTACATCTCCCGCAGCCAAGTGGGGACTGCTGAGGCTGGGGCTTACTGCTGCAGACCTTTCCTGGGGCTGAAAACCCTCTGGGGGCTTGTGTCCTCACCCAAAATTTGTCATATTTCCCCCCTCTGGCATGTCTCTTAGAGGGTCCTTTCACACTCACAGAGGATGGGGGGGGGTTACTCTTGGTGGACGTAGCTTTTTAAAAGTGGGGATATGAGCTTGGCGTGAGTTTTGTTGTCTTGCCCTTTGCTCGTTCACTGGGGAGGGAAAGGCATTTCCAGAGGGGGATTCGACCTTCTCAGTAACCTTCTTTAAGAAGGGATAAATCAAAACCCCAGAGGGGCTGAGGGGGAACTCAAAGCTTGTGTTTGCAATCCCATACTACAAGGCAGGGCTGACTTCCACAGTTGTCTGAAATATCTCCATGAGGAGCTCTTGAAGGAAGTTAGACTGGTGGTGGTAGATCCAGAGCCATCGCAGCACCACTCTGATCCTCTGGCCTTTTCCCTCTTGTGCCCCCGTGGGGCTGTGTGCCATGTACCTGCACCAGTGTCACTGAGGACCACTGTCCCAAGGCCCTTGGGGACTCTCTGGTCCCACCTGGCTGTTTCAGCAGCCACAAGATTTCTGCCAGGGAAACAAAGCCAGTCTCTGCCTGTACCTGTATGACATGAAACTGCAGAGCAAATTTTCATATGCATGCATTGATAATTAGAATTTCAGGATATTCAGAATAACCAAAAATCAATGTATTTTCATACTCTGATGTCAGCAGCGCTATAACTTCCCTGACTCTCTTGCAGGGCAGAAGGCCTGCAGAGATCTGACTTAGGTGGTTCACGTGCAGCAGCCTCTTCCTATCCCGGTGCTATTACAGCTCACCCTGAAAGAAGAAGATTAGCACTCCACTTAACAACTCATTATATGACAACACACCATAAATTAAATTCAGTATAGAAGGAGGTATATGCATGCCTGGACCTCCGAGCCTTTCTGTTAGGAGTAGAGCTGTATTCCAGATTAAGATGCAATAATAGCTCTGGGTTTTGCCACAATTAAATCATCTTCAGGTCTGAGCTGCCATCTGAGACAGATTCACTTTCTCCTAAACAAAGACCCAGACAGAAATGAAAACAGGCTATAATGGGGAAACTGGCCAAATGCCTTACTTTCCAAGCAAACATTTTGGGATGGATGAAGGTATGAAATGTCTGTGACAAATACAGAAAGCCATGAAGAAGCTGCCATGTGTGGGTGGGGAATGGAGGGATTTGGAGGAGCTTCTTACCAGTGGCATTCTGTCGAAACCATAGTGAGTGGCTTTGGATGCTGCTCTTGTGCCAGTGAGATCAGCATCTGATCTTGGGATTGAGACCTCAGGCAGCCAAAGGCTGAAGATGACTTGAGTGAGGTGCTTCTGGGACCTACAGGAGGTTTAATGAGAAGAATAGAAAAATAGGGAACAGTGGTGTTAATTAAAATTATTTCCAAGGGCTATCATGGCTTCTCTGTCACTGGAAATATCTCAAACTCAAGAAATACTCAGCTAATGCAGATTCTGATATGCGTTGACATAACGCAGATGAGATTCAGGTGGCTTGAGCGGTCTCCAGTGGGGTCCACCCTCACTCAGGAGAATGGTGACTGTAACCATAAATAAAATAAAGGGGAGGAAAAAGCTCCTGCAGGAAGATGGCCTGACAAGAGAAGCAGACTGGACTACTAGACTGCACTTAATAACCAAAGCCTGGAAATAATAAAAAGTAGTGAACTGAGTGAGGAGTGCTGGCGTGTCTTGTGGAACTCAGTGCTGCAGGACACTGTGAGATCTGGGAGCTTATTCTGAGGCAGAAAATGAGCAGACCTTGAAATGAGGTGGGGAAGACCTAGAACCTGGCTTCACCTCTCCTCTTGCCTTCAAGAGAGTCCTGAAAAACACATTTAACCTTCATGACTGTGTCTGTAGATCATCCCCTCCTAAGACCGGAGCGGTCTTGGACATTGGTTTACTCACACTGGCTTCAGTGGGGGCAGATGCAAGACAGGACTGAGGGCCCTGTGTAACACCGAGGGTGTGAGGAAATGTTTCAGCTCTTTTTGACTTCATTAAGCCACATAAAAAGAAAAGAAAGAGTTAAAGGTGTTTAAATCCCCCTGTGAAGCCATCCTGGGCTGGGGAAATTGGAATGGGGTAACAGGTAACATCCTGACTCCTCTGCACAGCGAGGAGGGGTAACAGAGCAGTGTATATGTGTGTGTGTATATATATATATAT
>VZRL01004535.1:117693-285541 GCA_013397895.1 Origma solitaria | reverse complement strand
TTCTGCCTCTGGTCCAGTTCCAGCAGGGATGGCTGAGTGCCAGGAATATTAAAAAGTGCATATTAGAGTCTTTTATAATGAGATTTTTCTTTCATAATAAAAATTGTGGGATATTCCACTGCACTTGTCCAAACTGTGATCCCTCAGTCCATGTGGGAAACTGAATGGAAGGCAGCACCTTCCACCCTGCCTTGTAGCCCTAATTAAACATAAAATCACTGCATATGACCAAATTTTTCGCAAGCTATGTTTATGGATACAAATAACCCGGAGCAGGGTGGAAGCTATTTATTTATGTGTTGATTTTGCACGGCCTGGTTTTTGGTAGCAGGGGGCCACAAAGGTGACTTCTGTGAGAAGCTGCTGGAAGCTTCCACAGGGTCTGGCAGAGCCAATCCCTGATGGCTCTGAAGATGGACACACCGCTGGCCAAGGCTGAGACAATTAGAGATGGTGGTTATGCCTCTCTAATGTAACATACTTAAGAAGAAATTCAAAGCAAAGGGGACACAGTTTTTTCTAGACAGAGAAGAGGAGGTGAGAACATGTGAGGGAAAACAACATGGAGGCACCAAGGTCAGTGGAGAAGGTGGGGGAGGAGGTGCTCCAGGCACCAGAGCTGAAAACCCTCTGCTGGCCATGGTGAAGACCGTGGGGGGAGCAGGTGGTCCCCCTTCAGCCCATGGGGCCCACGGGGAGTGCAGAGATCCACCCCCAGCTCATGGGGAGGTGCCCAGGCCAGGGCAGTAGATGCCTGGAGGAGGCTGTGATCCAGTGGGACACTCATGGAGAGAGAGGCTCTGTTTCCGGGCTGGAGCAGCCTGGCCTTGGAGGACTGCACCCCGTGGATGAATGACCCACACCACAGCAGTTTTTGGCGGACTGTCTGCCCATGGGAGGGACTCATGTTGCAGCACTTTTGGGAGGACTGCTGCTCATGAGACTGGACCCACGCTGGAGAAGTTCACAGAGAACTGTCTCCCATAGGAAGGACCCTGCGGTCTCACAGGGGAAGGGCTCCTTTCCCTGAGCAGTGGAAGAAGATCTTGGTGATGAACTGAAAAAAATCCCCCACGCCCTGTTCCCTGAGCTGAGTGAGGGAGGGGTAAGGGGGAAAGGGTGTCTTTAAGGGCTTATTTTACTTCTCATTATCCTCCTCTGACTCTGTTAGTAACAAATTCACTTTGTACTGTTAAGTTGCACCTGTTTTGCCCTTGGAGTGTTTTCTCGCTGTCCTTATCTCACCTCATGACCCCTTCATTAATTTTTTCCTCTCCTCTGCCCAGCTGTGGCGGGGAGAGCAAGGGAGAGGCTGTCGTGAGTGCCTGGCATTTGGCCAGTGCCAAACCACGACAATTACCCCAATGTCAGAAGTGGGCTCACACCCTCTTCAGTCCAACCCCATCCACACGATCAGGAGATGAGCAGTGCTGCAATGCCTGAAACTGCAGCTGCAAGCCAGCAGCGGAAGCAGGCAGAGCTGTCATCCTCAGGAGAGGAGAACTGACAGAAGTTGCATTTCGAGATCTAATTTTACACCACTGCTCCTTGTTTAATCAGATCAACACAGATCGGGCTGATCATACTGGGAAAGAAAAAGAAAAAAAGCAACCAGGCAGCCCAGAACAAACACATTTGTTGAAAAACATCAGAGCGTTTAGCAAATTATGTAATGTTGCAGTAAGTAACTGCATTGCTTAATTTTATGGTTTCCACGGAAACCATCAAAATGAAAGGTAAGAGTTCAGTGCGCTTGGCTCTGAGGAGCAAATCTCTTCGTCGAGACGTGTGTTTGGGGCAGCAGGGATTTCATCTGTCTTGCCTGGCTTCGGAGTGAAGGGAACCTTTTGGAGGCTGTGGAGATGAGATGTGAGATGGTCTGGGAGGTGCCTGAGCCATTCCCAGCCCCAGCTGGGCTGCACAAGTGCCTCAGCTGCTGATAGAGCCTCATGAATTTTACATGTGGTGTGACCTGCTGGCGATCCCAGCCCTGCTCACAAGAGCTCTTGGTGTGACATTGGCCAGCTTGTTTTCCTGCGGAAATTTCTTACTAATGCAAAAACATCTACTCTCACCTCATTCAGGAAAAAAGGAAAATAAAAAGAGGAAACAACATAGCTGCCAACAGCTGCTGTAGAAGGAAAGGTTTTTGGCTGTTTCTGTTAGTTTTGGGAAAGACCGGAGCCAGTTTTGCTCTTCTCTGTGCTGGGACTTAGCCCGGCAAATCTCAGCGGCGCTGACCTTGGTGAGTTGTGGATCTTGGATGTGATAGCTTAGGTTTATGTTTATATTTAAGGCAAGGTGGAGACAGGGTTGTGAAGGGCCTTGGGCAGGTCAGACCCATCCATCCTCCCATGGCTTCGTCTCTGACAGAGAGAGGGAGACTGCAGGTGGAGGGAGAGGCTGCAGCACACTGACCCAGCCTCTCCAGGCAACACGGGCAAGAAGAAGGTCTGCTTCTGACATAAAATCATATCATTGGTTTGGGTTGGAAGGGACCTTAAAGATTGTCTCATTCCACACCTGTGCCACCTTCTGCTAGACCAGGCTGCTCATAGCCCCATCCACCCTGTCCTTGAAATCTTCCAGGCTTCCACAACTTCTCTGGACAGCCTATTCCATCAGTTTGTCATGCCTGGTGCTGTGTACCCAGCTCCTCTTAGTTACACGATTCTGTGCTACTGCCAGCAATCACACAGTGTTGGGGAGGATGAAATAGGAAAGCCTTATAAATATGATTACCTGGCAAAAGATGCTGAGAATATGGAAACTGCAAGCGAGACTGAAATGAAGACAAGCTTTGAGATACCAAACCCCAGGTACTGAACAACTGGAAAACAATGGTGTGGCCACTGAAGGTAATCCCCTTTTGATTAAACAATCCCCTCTGCTTGCAGACAGCTCCAAGGGTCAGAGCAGACCCTGCCAACTTGGCAGAGGGTCCAAAAAGCAGTTTTTAGAGTTTAAAATATAACGCCGTATGGTAATGCAATGACTCTCATAGGCTGTATGTAAATGTTGTAGGATTTGTAGCTTGTTTTAGATTGGTTAGTGAAAATTAGAATATTCAGCACAGAAGATGATTTATTGTATTGTAAATGGCAACCACGGTATTTGATCCTCTTTCTTCTCTCTCTCTCTCCCTCACCTCTCTGCCCTGCTCTGAGCTGTGTCTGGCAGCTCCCAGCAGCTCCCCTACACCCACACCTTTCACAACAAACCTCATGCTCTAAGACCTGACTTCAGAGATCTCTCATCTCCATCCCGACTGTCCGAAACAAAAACCAACTGCCAAAATCCCACAACTCAGTCCCCATATAAATTGCTTTTCTGGAACTTTGAAACTCACACAAACTATGTAAACAGGTGGAGCTGTAAGGAATTTGGGGTCCAGCTGCCCTTGCACCTGCTGAGCTGCTCTGCTGGGAAGTGACAAATGTGAAAATTCACTCACCAGCGCTTCTAGAGTTGAGCCCTAAGGGTTAAATTCCTCATTTCAAATTGCCATGTCCCTCCTCTCTGTGCATTCAGCTCATTTCTTACTCTACCCTGTTGTCATCAGAGCTGCAAGCAAGCCACCTCTTTAATCAGTTTGCTTTTTTAAAGAAGTAAAACCATGAGGCAATACCACTTATTTTCCCCTGATAGCAGCTGTGCATATTAGGCTGCGTTATTACATATTTTTCATGGACTCAGAAGAGACAGGCAGGCCATATCACAAATAGCCACTGCCTGGGACCTCCCCAAGCTGTGCTGAGTACTTCATGGATCTGAAACCTTGGCTTGGAGCCTCTTTCTGAGTGAACAGAGAAGAGCAGTGGTATTACATTTGCATTCTGCCTTTAACTGCGGTGAAGCACCTCACTCCTTGTTAGTGCTGTGCTCTGATATATTTTTCTGGAGTGTGGCGTGGGAAGTATGTGCCCAAAATCACTGAGATGTAATACATACACTTACAGTTACTATTTTAAAAGGTTGAGAAAATAAGATTGAAGTGAATGTGCAAATATTTTGATCCTTATTTGCATAATTTATCTGCCAGTCTATCCCCCTGTGTAACTCTGATGGCTAAGAAGTGCAAATCTTTAAATCTGACATAGGTTTGAGCAGGGATTTTTTAGCCCTGAAGACACCTCTTGCTGCATCATTCAGTGTTATTGCACTCTTGCCTCCCCTTCTGCTGCTCTCTTCTTCTTGTTAATGTATTAAAAATCCAAAATACACGATGCTCAAGGTCCCATGGCAGCCAGGTGTCAAAGCTGGCATCTTAAATGAAGGACTGCTGTGTCCCTTGCTCTGGCAGCTGGCAGCCTTGTGGCTCTGCGTGGAGACTTTGCTCCTTCTCTCATGGATTCATTTAGGTTGGAAAATACCTCAAAGGTCACCAAGTCCAACCATTAACCCAGCACTGCTGAGGCCACCACTAAATCATGTCCCCAAGTGCCACATCCACAGCTTTTAAATCCCTCCAGGAATGGTGAGTCCACCACTGCCCTGGACAGCTGTGCCAGTGCTTGACCACCCTTTCCATGAAAACATTTTTCCTGATATCCAATCTAAACTTCTCCTGGTGCAACTTGAGCCAGTTTCCTCTTGTCCTGTCCCTTGTTCCTGGGAGCAAACCCAATGCCTACCTGGCTGCACCCTCCTGTCAGGGAGATGTGGAAAGTGTTTCAGTGTCATTTGGGGGATTTTTTTTAATCACCTCTTACATGGGGTTGATCAAACTTCCTCTTCCTTTCCTGGCAAAACCAGCAAGTCTGGTGTGGGATGTTAGCAACAAAGCTATTTCTAGGGGCTGGCCCTGGCACCAACACATCCATGTGCCAAAACCAGAAACTGCCTCCCTATTTGCATAGAAGAAAACAAGATTAATGGGAAAAAAAAAAAAATCTGACAGAAACCTAATGGCTCTGTGTACCTGTAGCAAGTACACTTTACAGCCAACCCAAAATAAACACTCATAATTAACATTTTTATAGCTCAGGATGGATGTCAGTAAGAAATGGTCACCCACTGGTGCTGCCGAGCATTGTGAGCTTTTACTGCTTTCCAGAAAAACTCTACAAGGCTGAAGCTTTCAGCAAATTAAACTGGCAGATGCCGGTGAGATCCTAGGAGGGAGATATGCATAACCCTTCTCGCAGTCTGTACCCAGTCCTGCAAGATTTTTCTCACGAGGATGTGGATGCCATAATGTCACATGGGTTCAAAAAAGCAGCAGGAAAAACCCATGGATGAAAAAGGCATTGAGGACAGTTAAATATGAAGAGTGTGACTCTGGCTTATAATACTCTGATGAGCAAGTTGTTGGAGTAAAAAGGAATACCTGAAGAGGCTACCTGAATGAAATATTACAGGAGATTTGGGCTTGATTTAGTGGTGGAGATGAACTGCTGACTCAGGACAGAATTTGGGTTGCTCTGGAAAAGTCAGTCTTGCACTTCGGGAATAGCTTTGAGATCCTCAGAGTGTTGGGGCTAAAATGTGCCTGGGCATTGTAGGGACCAACACCTTAAACCAGGTGTGTTATCTTAGCCAGGTGGGCTCTTCCTCTCACTCCTCATTTCAGAAGGTCTCACCCAACTCCAAATACTCTCCATTTAAAAAGTCCCAAAGAGAGGCCACAGATGGTAATGCTGGAGGTGAGAGTGTTCCTGTCTCCACCTATTCTTGTTCACCCATCAGTGTGATTTTATGGATGGGAGGGATTATTGTTTTCCACAAAAATTTCACATGCATGATGGACGCTTTGCCAGGGCAAATTGGATCGTAGGTTCACGCCATCCTCCACGGAATACACGGCCCTGTTGCAAAACATTTGCTGCCAGATATTAAGGCAAGAGATCTCTTCTGCCAGTGGCATTATTAAACAGCATGGGGAGAGTTCTGCATCCAAAATCCACCTTAATATTGATGTGTTCATAGGAACAGATGTCTGCTTGCTTCATGCACAATGTGTTATCAGATTAGAGATTTTACAGCAACAGCATTCATTAGAAGCATATTATTATTCAGTACTAAAAGCCTTTTTTGAAGGTGCAAATCCCTGCATCACAGGGATCCAAACCTGCTTTATATCCACTCCATCTACTGTGAGCAACATACTTTCGTCCAAACATTTTGCACTTCAGAAATACATTTATCCTTATTTTTAAGGCAGGACTGGGCACTGGATTGAATCTGAGCTTGCCCAAGATGAGAGAGAAAATCAGTGTACAGCAGAGCAAGGAATTCAGACCCATGACCTCAAAGGGCTGGGAATGCCCCGGGAGTTCCCTGTTGTTGAATAAAGTCAAATGTGCCAATGCTGCAGGGTTGGGATGGTAAGAGTGAATTCTTCTTTCCAGGTGGGACTGCCCTGACTTTATTCTCTCTTTGCTGTGGTTATTATTGCCCGTTCTTTCAGTCTCTGCAGTTGGTTCTTTGCTTTCTTTCAAGGATCACTCTCTGGAAGAAAATCTGGCAATGCAAATGATGGGGAAAAGGGCAGAAGGGAGACACATTTAACACCAACTAATTCTGTAAGACAGAGAATAGTGTATTTTAGCTTGAGTAAGAAGCATTTTCTGTGTGTGTCTCAACTGAAAAGATTTCAAGGCAGGAAAAGTAATTTCCTTGTTTTTCCTACAGCACCTACTAACCGGTAGCTCTAATGTCATTTAGTACCTCTAGACATGACCAAAATATAAACTTCAAGTCATTTGTGTTTGCCTTTAAAAACATCAGCTTGGCACATGGATACAAAGACGGGAGGAAAGTTGAAGAAATGCATCAGGTGACTTGGCAAACTTCTTTGTTTTGTCATCTCATCTTTCTGTGGGAAGGTTTGCCTGTTCGTAGCACAGTATTTTGTAAGAAACCTCTTTTAGTTTGAAAGGATTTCAGATGGACATGTGTAAAAGAAGAAAGTTTTGGTCCCGAATGGGTTTTTAGTTCAAATTTGCTTCCAGTGCTCATTTTCTCAAGTTCAAAAATGCCTTTCCATCTAAAAGAAAAATAAATCCTTTTGACCTTAAGGATTTTATTTGCTGTTATAAAACACAGCACAACTGAACATCAAGAAAACAAAACAAATAAAAACTTGAGAATGAACACCAAAAATATCAAGAGAAAGAGTCAGAGAAAATATTTCTGGAGATGTTCTGCAAAATGTCTTGATCAAATTTGGTATCTGAAACAACCTGGGAGCAGCAGAACTTATCTGAGCATTTAGCACTCTAAGCTGCCATCAAGAAAAGAGAGCCAAAGCATTTTATTTAGCGTCTGGGTGAGAGGATGGGGATATTCCTTGTGGGGAGAAAGATTTGCAACCCAGGGGAGCAAACCTTGATTTGAGGGTAAAAAGTTCCATAGAGTTTGAAGAGGAGAAAGGCCTGGCATGACTTTCAGTCAGAAGGGAAACATCTTCTCAGATTTTTCCCACATGGACTTTTCAGTGGCAGCACACAAAGACCAGGAGCAAGCACAAATTTGAGACCTCCAGCCAAGAATGAGGCAGGATTTGTTATCTCCATTAGAGTGTGATTTTGCAAAGGTCTTTTTTTTCCTGGGATTGCATAGGCTTGGTCGATGCTCTGCTCTTCTGGACCTCTCCCAGTGCTCCTGGTACCAATAGCAAGGTGCATGTCCAAGGAATGGCTCCGTATGGAACCAGGTGAGCCTGGGAAGAGCTCACAGGGAGGTCTGAAGGCTTCATGGGAACAGATATCCTGATCCAGGGCTGAACTGGTGGCCAGAGCAGAGCCAGCTCTGTTCTCAGGGTATAGTTTATCTCCACAAATTATCTCTTGCTGTGATTATCACGGCAATCTAGACTTCATTTCTTCACTGGCAAGTTTCCAATCCCTGCCTTGTTTTCCTTGGAAATGTTTAGATTCAGTGCTTACATTGGCTGAGTCCTGGGAAAGACTTTGTTGCTCCTCTCAAAAACCATCTGAGATGTGCTGTTTATTTGATTTTCTCTTCTTTCTTTTAATCCAAACTGGTTTCCAATACAAATCCAAATCTGTAACGACCCTGGTAGCTCCCTTACAAATGCACCGGCACTTTATAAATCGCCTGGAAGGAAAGTTGGGTCATCTCAGACTTTCAGAAAAAAGTTTGTTCATTTGAATACCATTTGCATTTCCAAAATATCTTCAAATGATTTCACAGATGCCAGAAAAGCATCAGTGGATTCAGCCTCCTTCTGACTTCTGCTCTTCGCATGGAGGCAGCGTGAGGACCAGCACCACTCCCCACCATCCTGAAACCAGAGGAAAACAGCATTTCGTGTTTTCTCTGCTGGCCTTGCACTAAACCCTCCTTTCGGAAGGGCTGAGTGGCCTCACCTCCCACCAAAGTCAAGGCGAGGTGAAGATGCTCAGCCCTGTTGCTGGATCAACTCCCTGGTTTCCAAGGCAACTGCTCTTGGGCGAGATTTAATGAGAAGGTGAGGACAACCACGAGGACCTTTGAACAGGCAGGGGAAGGCAGAGCTTACAGAAATGATTGTGCTGTTTAAGGGGAAAGGACAGGCAGGTGGACTGGATGGACAATAAATTATCTGACATTTTAATGGGTTAACATGATATTGCAGAAAATGACCTGAATAAAGTGGCTCAGTCTCTGTGGAGAAAAGTAAAATAAAATAAGTATAATGGAAAGAGGGCCTGTAAACGGCTGAAATGAGCGTTTATTCAAACTGTCTGAATGGAAGTGAAAGGAGCAAGTTACAGACCTTGTTACAGCCTCTTAGCAGTTGGTCTCAAAATGAATTGGAAAAAAAATGTATCTGTGATAACCTGACATAGCAAAGCTGGTTGGGTAAGCTCCATAAAACACAGCCTTTATGTCAGTGCCACAAATCAGAAGCTATTTGCAGGAGATTTTACAGCACAGGCAACAGGTATTTCCTGTTCTAATGTCAAGCAGTGTCATCTGTTACAAGAAAAGTGGAATTGTTACTTGTACCCAAAATGTCTCGGATCATGTTTATGCTGTCTCATGCATTTCTTCACCCGAGAATTTTCCAGGTTTATTGTAAGATGAATAGACTTCCCTTTTAACATCAAGAAAGATTATGTGAAAATAAAGACCTATCTATCCTGAGAGTGGTGCAGGAGAGTTAAGCATATATAGACTTCTGATTCTACAAGAAATAAGGACATTTTAATACTTTTCCCTTTGTAATCATTCACCTTTTTCTCTAGGATAAAGTCTGAGCCCTTTCAATTTAGTATTAAAAACCTTCTTTATTTAAAGTCAATCTTGACATGAAAGTAGCTCTGTCCACCACATCTCAAGCGGTTTGAGCAAACTGTAAGAGTAATTGATTCTAACCTTAATAATAAGGATTTTATGATTTTGAAAACTCTATTTTGGGGAGATGAAGGGAGGAGAGTCATAGAAGAACAACTTAGAGGGGAAAAAAGCGCTTTTAAAAATTAATTAAGAGATGTTTCAAGTCAGAACATTTTGTGTGGCTAATGGGCACTTTTAATGATTTTTGTACCCCTTTCAAATGAAGCACTGGCAATTTCAGACTTGAAAACAATTATTTTACAGCTGAAAAGGAAGAAAATTTTCTTCCAAAAATGCTGAAATAGAATGTTTTAACTGGTGCATGGCTGGAAAAATTTTAAAAGTAAGGGAATTTTTGACAGAAAGCTCTTCATCAATTCCTCCCAGTCAGAAATAATTCCAGCCCTTTCGTCACCCTCTGCTACCCTGGAATTAGGTTTCAGTGAATGAAGTGTCTATAGAGCTTGAAATAAAATCAGGAGCTTCAACCTTGTGACAGAAAGACATGAGACCATTGTAAGGACAATTACAGAGCCAGTCTGCCTGGTGATAACCACAAATTTTGGGGGGAATGGTAAACATGTGCCACTCTGAAGCCAACAGCAGACTTACCCAATGACAATTTCCACCCAGGAGCCACAGCTCTGCATGGGTTAAATCTCCAGGTGCTGCCAGGATGAAATAAGAGCAAAGATGGAGATGACGAAACAACTTTTCCTCTTGTTTTGGCCACTCCGGTACCACTTGGCCCAGGTAGGGTGTCACCTTCTCTGTTTCACAGGCAGACCCAGAACTCCTGGAGGCTCCTTCAGGCTTCAGTGCTCTGTCTTTCAATTTGCAGGCCAGGCTGTATCTCCTTGTTTTCAACCTGATATTTCAGCCATTTTTATGAGGGGCTCCTTGTTCCTGGTTCCAAAGGGTGTGTCATGCTTTAATACAGTTGTTGCAGGGAGAGAAGTGAGTGCACAGTTGTAACAAACAGGCTGACCCCGATTGTGATTAACCTGTTTATTAATTAATGACTGGGAATGAGAAATTGGGGCAAGCCCAATTTCTCAGTGGCAAAGCAGAGCAACAGAACAGCAAATGTGACGCCGGGTGCTCCTTCGGCAGTGAGGACCTCAGGAGGACCACAATGCACCACAAGAGTTCTTATAGCCTGTGCTCGAACAGGACTAGTCAGTTTTTGATTCTCCCTATGATTGGCTTTAATAGTGGCTCGTTCTTGCGGTGCATTCCTGTCCAATCATTTTTCCATAAGTCGATATCATTGGCCCATTCAGTCACCCAACCCGTGCTCGAAGGGATGTCACTGCATCCACAGAAAGTTTTTGGAAAGTTCCACATTTGCCATCCCCTTTGATCACTGATCCAGCGCTTCCATAAAGACACTGCACCGCACATTGCGCGGTGTGACTCAAACAGCTCCGAGTTACAATCGAACATTCAACCAAGCCCAAGCCCAAAATAAAATCAACCATTCAACCAAGCCCAACCCCAAAATAAAACCAACCATTCAGCCAAGCCCAAATCCAAAATAAAACCAACCATTCAGCCAAGCCCAAACCCAAAATAAAATCAACCATTCAACCAAGCCCAAACCCCAACATAAAATCAAACATTCAACCAAGCCCAGCCCTGACATAAAATCAACCATTCAACCAAGCTCAAACCCAAAATAAAATCAAATATTCAACCAAGTCCAAACCCAAAATAAAATCAACCATTCAACCAAGCCCAAACCCAACATAAAATCAACCATTCAGCCAAGCCCAGCCCTGACATCACTTAACCAACTCACCAACACTGCAACACATAACCAGCCTACGAAAGCCAACTCATCTATAACACAGTTCTCCCTTCAAACACAATCCTGAAAGTCATGGCTTTAGCATCTATGAAATGTTTTTTGGCCTTGTCAGCATTTTTTTGCTCATGTGCCTTTATGGGTGACTTTAAAACGGTGTCTCCAACCATAAAGTTCTCCCAGGGTTTGATCTTGCCGAGGATTTTCTTGGAGCCAAGATCACTTGACTAATTCAGCTTGCAAAGTACTACTGGGAAGGAATATTTATGGTAGTCCCAGCAAGGACAACCAAATTAGCTGTAGCAAGCAGCCAGCCCGAAGAAGAAATAAAATGAGGGAGCCAGATAATTTGGAACAAAATGTAAAAGACACACAAATCATTTAATAAAGGCTTTCCCCAGAGAAAACTTTCCAAGCAGCTGAACACTAGGACAGCTGAGAGGAAGGAGATCAATTGTGTTTAGATACAACGTGTACATTTTATTTTTTAAAATGATCACCATTTGTCAAACTTTATGGGCCAGGTTCTTTCCTCAGATTAAGTGATACTGGAATTTAACTCGTTACAATAAGGTTTTGTCTTTAGTAGACAGGAAAGTGGAGAGAGTGATTTATTTCAAGGAAACTGTAAAATATTCACTGAGGTGGAATGGTATTGTCTAGAACTAGGAAATAAAAATGGAGTACAAACAAGAAGAAGGAGGGAATAACTCTGCTCTCCCAAGAAGTGTAGCAAACAAACAACAAATACCTCTAATTCTTAAGCAGAAGCCTGGGTTAGAGAACACTCTTGCACATATTTTACATTCTTCTCATTGAGCTCTTAAATCTAAGTCCAGACACATAATGGAAGTATTTGAGTCCAGAAGTACAAGAGCTAAAGCGAACAAATACCCTCATTCTTAGAATAAAAATGCCTTTTCCTCCTCTATTTCAAATGAAAGCCGAATTTAAGTTTAAAAAAAGACCTTGAAGCCCATCTCATTCCATCCCCTGCCATGGGCAGGGACACCTTCCACAGTCCCAGGCTGATCCAAGCTCTGTCCAACCTCGCCTTGGACACTTCCAGGGATCCAGGAGCAGCCACAGCTTCTCTGGGCACCCTGTGCCAGGGCCTCACCATCCTCAGAGGGAAGAAATTCTCTGGTCTTGGCAAGAGGCACTGGAAAAGTTTATGACATGGATATATGGATGGACTGGACACCACAGATTCCACCAGAAGGATCATGGGGAGTGGGACCTGCCCTTCCCAACAGTGACCTGCCCCTGCACAAGTAGAGACATTTCAGGATGGGATTCTTCATGTCCCTGGGAATGGTTCTACGCATGGCCACCAGGAAACACCCAGTGAGAGTCATGTTAATTAAAGACACCTTGCTGGCCATAAATTACACGGACATTCCTGGGAAGGGGAAACTCCTTAAGCAACCATGGTTTCTCCTGTCTCCTCTTGGAGTTGCATGGCCAAAGTGGCATCAAGGTGAGTCTCTGTTTGGTGCAGAGTGTGAACTTTGATGGAAATCCATGGGGAAGGGAAGGGTTCTCGCAGAGAAGAAATGAAAGCAAACAACATCACTCCAAATCCACATCCTCCTGTTATCCTCTTGCCCACTGCCTCGTTGAACACATTGTGTGGGTGTGTTTTCTCTTTGAGGCCGATTTTTATTTAATGCCACAAAGATGTGTTGCTTGGAGAGAGCGCAAATCCTTTGAACATTTAATTAGGGATGAGGGGGGTACTCTCTCCCTCTGCCTGCAGACTCAGAGCTCACATCTGGGTGTGCCAACTTCCCCAGGCACTGGGGGGAATAAAGATACCCTTGAGACTGAGAAATGAAAGCAAAGCAATCTAGGCAGCCTCAGATCTGCATCCGCACCAAGTTGCTGAGAAACAGCAGTTTAGCTATGCTGATTTTTTTTTTCTTTTTAATTGACACAGCCCTACATCCTTTGATCTTTGAAGGGCATGTTTATCCAACATTGTTCAGTGCAGCTATACTGCTTCTGGTTACAAATTGTGAGAGTCATGTTCTGTTTCAGTGAAACAATAGGATTTAATTATTAGCAGCCTTCAAAGACAAATGCAGGGCTCAGAGTCTTCTCTGATTACAAGGTCAGAGCAGCAGATCAATGGTTGGGAGCAACAGAGCTAAACAGTCTTGTTTACATTATTCTGGGGGAAAAGAATTCATTTCCTAATTTTAAATTCACTTTTCAAATTTTCTGTATTTCTTAAAAAAAAAGTAATCAACACATAAATCAGAAGCTTGATTGGATTTCACTTCTCGCTTTTTAAATGTTGGTTGTCCTTATGAAATGAATATATTGTGTTTGGATGCTAAATACAGGAATAGAGGGGACAGCTGTTGTCAGGAAGTCAAACAAGGTGATCAAAATGTTTATTCCGGGCTTTAAAGATGGGAAGAACATTAATTAAAAACTTTAGAAATTCTGCTTAAAGAGGAAGGTACTGACATATTTTATTCAGAGGAGTAAATCACCACTAAATTACTGTACGCATAAAATTAAGCCACCCACATGTGATGGATTTTCCATCACTGGAGATTTTAAGAATGGGCAAGGTAAAGAGCTTCCAGGAGCAGCTTTGGAAGGGAACTTCTTCTGTGGATGTGTGGGTACAGATTTCTGCAGTGAAGCTTGACTCAGGCTCCCGAACACAAACAGGCTTTTCATGTCGCAGTTTTTATTTCTAATAATTGTAGTTCCTAATCATTTAGGCATATGTGTCATTTCAAGCACAAGATGTGTTCAGTTTACGGCCCAGTGAGACCATTCAATTAATGACAAATCACCTTAGACATTTATCTCTGGAGAAGTATGTGTTTTCCCTGTGCTTATGGCTACTAAAGATAGTCTAGACTAAAATTCCAACTCTTAGACCACTAAAGAAAGTGAAATTAATCTGAAACTTGGCTTACAAATTATTTTTTCCAGCTAATTTTTACTTGAAAGTTTTCATTAATAATCTGCTGACTGTCTTCCGTTTATTTTCCTTTTTATCTCAATGAAACAAGGGCTGAAGACGCCAAACGAGGAACACAGAATATGAGACAAAGCTCAGCAAAACAAAAGGAACTATAAAAGTTCCCTGACTCAGAAAAAGGGCTATTTTAGATTAATATTTCATTTAATTGGAGTTATTGGAATAATTCATTTTGTCCTTTGACGATTTTGTTGTGATAATAACACAGAGGAGAGAGGTGTCCTCTCCAGATGTCAGAGTTTATCATCCTCATCACAGAGCCCAGGAAGGACTTTGTGCATTGGTTCAGGGACCTCATTCTAACCTGATTTCCACCACTGAGTGGCACCCAATCTTCCTTAAAAGGAAAGAGAAAAGCAAGGCAAGATGCTTGTCTGGATAAACCCGGTGTGGAGAGTAACAAAAATGGAAAAAAATAGTAAAAAAGTGAGCAGAGTTATGGAAATCACTTCAAAGAAGTTGTACCCAGCGTAAATTTCAGTTTCTGGGACTGGTGACAGCAAAGGTGCAAAAAATGGCAAGCATCAGGTAGAGAAAGGTGATAATGCTTTGAAGCTCCTGTGGTCAACTGAGAATTGCCGTGTGTTTACAGGTTCAGACACAGGTCTTCCCTCTCTGTGCTGAATTGAGTTCTCAGTTTATGAGGTTTGGACTTGGTGACTAAGGTTAGACTTGATTTTGGATGTCTTTCCAGCCTAAATGATTCCGACTCTATGAAATTTTTATTTTGTTTTGTTTTGTTTTGTTTTATTCCCAGCTGAGAGAAACAAGAAATAGTCATGATCGCTGCTTCTTTAGCTTGACTGGGAGCAGGAACAGAAGTCTGGGCACCAAAGCGTTGGGGAGGAGCAAGATCTGATGTGACTCTGGGTGTTCAGGCTGGGAAATAGCTAACAAAGGGTTATTTCTATATCATTATATTAGGCATAGGTGTCTAATTTCCACTGAGACGAGCACCTTTCCCCACTTCCTCCATCTCTGGAAATCCTTGGACCTGTTTGAAGATATCACAGAGCACAGTGTCTTGTTCTGGGATTAGTCCCACTGACCTGCTGGTTCAGAGGAAATCAGGTTAAAGTAAATCAGGTAATTAAGACCCCAATCCACTGAGATCCTTTACTCATTAGCTGCCCAAAGCCTGGTCCAGCAATTAACATTGTATTCCCAACACAGCCACCAGAGCAAACCATGCCAGGGATTCTATTTTAACACATGGAGACGTTTCCCATATTCCCGGCACACCCAGCCTCCACATTTCTGTTTCAGGAGATGAAGTCCTCAAATCAGCATTCACAGCTTGGGCTGCAATTCCGTGGCAAAAGACAGGATAAAACTCGGAGATAAGCAAAATCCCCAATCGTATTTATTGCCATGAAACCACAGCTGGACGATGTCTGGGTTTTGCTCGGTCAGGCTTTTCTTTATTGTGTGTTTTGTCTTAGAGGAGTCCTGTGACACAAACCAGCCTCATTCCACACAGCATCTCTCATAATCCCAGTCCCCAGTGGCATTATCACCATGAAGATTACAGCAACAGGCAGTGTTGCTTTCATACGCTTCCAGTCGTTTTCCCACCGTGACTTTCGGTGCACGTGGTTTGTGGCTGGGATTGCTCCGCGTGTGTCAGGCTGTGGAATCTCAAAGTGAGCAATTATTCGTGGTGGATTACACCAGTTCACAGATCTGTGTTCAGTTCCTGTCACACGTTGGCCAACAGGAGCATGGGCACATGGATCAGCTCTGCTGGGTTTTTCCTTTCAAACGCTTAGGTTCCTAAATCTCATTAATTTCAGTGCTCAAAGATCTTGTAAAATTCGGCACAAAGCACCCTATTGAATTCTAAGCACCTACCTGAGGATATTATTTCTGAAAATCCCTCTCTGCTGCTGGAAAAAACAGCTATTTTCAGATGGCAGCGCAAACTACCCAAGAGTCTTCTTGGCCTCTGAGTGTGCTTTGCACACCAGGTATGGTTTGCACCTACAGTCTGATACATAAAGTTAAATGGAAAGAAAATGTGGGTTATTTCCTCACAATTCATCCTAGTTTTAGATTGCTGAAGGGTCTGGAGTACCAGGAGCAGCTGAAAGAGCCGGGTAAGGGGCTCAGTCTGGAGAAAAGGGGATCGGGGGGACCTTGTGGCTCTGCACAACTCCTGACAGGAGGGGACAGCCGGGGGGGTCAGGCTCTGCTCCCAGAGAGCAAGGGAGGACAAGAGGAAACAGCCTCAAGTCGTGCCAGGGAGGCTGAGATGGGATATCAGGAAAACTTCTTCACAGGAAGGTTTCCAGGCATTGGAACAGGCTGTTGAGGGAAGTGGTGGAGTCACCATCCCTGGAGGGATTGAAACAAGTCATGCAGATGTGGTGCTTAGAGATACAGTTTAGTGGTGGGTTTGGCAGCGCTGGGGGAATGGTTGCACTCGAGGATTTTAGAGATCTTTTCCAACCTCAATGATTCCACGAAATGGGAACTCTGAGACATCACTGACACCTCTTAAAGTGGCTGAGACTGTGGAGGGGAGCTCAGCTCAGTTTAGACACCATCCTCAGCTCCTCTTAGGCAGCTGAAGAGAACACAGACACATGGCAATTAGCACTTTAATTAGGATCAGCCTGAGCAAATACTTAGGCAAAATGCACTGCTCTGCCTGAAAAGCTTCAATCTGAGTTGGCATCAATGTCAATGTGCAGAATTGTTTGTGCTGGATCATGGACAAAGTTATCAAGAAGCCAAATTCAAAGGAATGAATGGAGCTGGGCTGGGAGCAGGAAGAAGGCAATGGATATTTTTGTAGGCTAAAGACAATTGTTTTAATTATACCCTCCAAAAAAAAAACCCAATAGAAATATTGCTGAGAAACACTGTCTTTCAGGCTTTTGTTTTCCAAACCTAAATAATGATCTTCATATTCATTGATCAGCTTCATTAGCTGGAATTGGAGGATATTTCTTACACACCCTCCTGTTCCCCCATCCCCAGCACATTGTCCACCAAGAAACAAGGGGAGAGAGTTGTTTGAGATTCCTGTGCCAGCATCTCAATGGGAAAAAAAGAAGTGTGTTTTTCCTGGAGAATGAAAACCATCGCAATAATTTACACAAGAAATAGCAAACACCCAATAAAACGAACTAGAGAGAAGAAAGGAATATCCTGAGATAATTTGGTGGGGGGTGAACTTAGCCCGACAGCAGGAAAAAATGACTAAGACCTTTGTCTTTCCCATAACAGTGAAATGTGCACTGCGTCCAATTACAGTCGCTTTGGGGTTTTTTATGGGGCTATTTATCCAGCATCCATCCCCCCGTGCTGACGGACAGTTTACACTATCCCAGCAGCATCTCTTTGCGGCAGGGCTCGGGTTGGCAATGCGGTGCCAAACGCTGAGTAAATGTCTGCTGCCCTCCTGTGTGCATCCGCAAAAAGACACAAGTGAGGATGCCAGAGCCCTGGATCTGTCTCCCAAGGCGTCCAGCTCCCGGGAGAATGGCTGGCGTGGAGTGTCTGTTATGTATTTACCCCTGATTTGTGTCGCTGATTCATCCACGAGTTGATCCAGATTTCTGCTAATAGATCCGGGCCCTTGTTCTCCCGCCATCTGCTTGTTGCATCCGCCGCTCGCCGTGCGCCGCGATGCCATTTGTTGCTCCATGTGTGGAGCATCTTTCTCTTTTTAAAATTTTTTAAATGGGGGAAAGGGCTGTGAAGGGAAGGGAGGCTGTTCTGGGTCATGCTCTGCGAGAGAAGCCACGATGAGGGTGGGTTTGGGGCCAGCCCCAACAGCCTCTGAGTTGTCCAGAGGGCTTTTCCCTGGGGGAATGGGTAGAAATTCCCATCAGGAGACTGATAAAGCACAGAAATCACCCACCCAAGGCAGTTTTGGCCTTTCCATTGCCGGGTTTTTTTAAAAAAAAATAAAAACACCTCAAGTCATGTTTTCAGGAGGTGCTTAGATGGAATTCACCTTTCCTTGGGGAAGCAGAAAGTTCACAGCATCACTGCGCCTCAACCCTCCTCCCTGACATCTGTCTATGACTATTTATTTGCAACACAATTAAATGGAAACTGAATGTTCAGCGTGTTCATTTCTGACCATGAGAACTCTTGCACAAAGTTCCCTGCTTCCCTGAGCACAGATCAGGGGTTAGGGTAAGTGCTGTGATGGTGATAATTTAGCATATTATCCTTAGCACTGGTTGGCAGTAAGAAAATAACATTATGTCCAAAAATGCTATGCCAGGGAAAATGCCTTTTAGACCTCATTTAATCTATGATATATATTCATTTTCTGCATTCTTTCAGTACTTAAATGAGGCTTATGAAAAACAAGGATAACGAATTTTTACACAGACAGATATGGGACAAGGGGGAAGAGGAGAGATTTCGATTAGAAATTAGGAATAAATTGTTCTCTGGGAGGGTGGTGAGGCCCTGGCACAGGTGTCCAGAGAAGCTGTGGCTGTCCCTGGATCCCTGGAAATGTTCAAGGCCGAGTTGGACAGAGTTTGGGGCAACCTGGGACAGTGGAAGGCATCCCTGCCATGGCAGGGAGGTTGGAACTGGGCGATCTTTAAGGTCCCTTCCGACTCAAATCATTCTATGATTCCATGATTTCTTCAGGATTAATACACACAAAAAAAGTTGCTTGACACTATGCAAAACAATTCTTTTTGCTCCCTGTTGTTTCCCAAACATGGGAGGAATTTATTTCATTTAAGACACCACCCTCTGCATGGGTTCAGTTTGGGAAGGTGAGCAGGGTTTGAAGAGTTCATTATAAAGGTCCTTTTTGAAGAGTGTGAGACCAAATCCTGTTCTTTGATGTGCCACCCTCCTTGGCTTCAGCTGGGTGATTTCAGTAGGAAATCCAATCATGCAGGTGCAATCAGGGAAAAGAAAAGCACAGCCCAAGGGTTCACCAGTCCTAAAATGTCCTTAAAAATGATGACTGGTAAAAAACCCCACAAGACAGTAAACCTGGGAATCTATGTTTTCCTGTTTGTTCCTGTGTGGTTGGGATGAACGCAAGTGTTTCAACACAAATATATCTAAAATGAAAATAAAACTAAACCTGAACTTTTATTTTATTTTATTTTGGTCTCAAAATTTGTGGGTTAGAGGGATTTCTTTTACAGAATAATCGTTTACATGGCAGAGCTCTGCAAAACACCGAGACCTGGCAGTTTGATCCATGAATTTCCTGAGCTGAAAAGCCTCCCTGTGGAATAAGATCAGGACAGAACAGCATGACATTACACAACTGTCGTGTAGAGTTAAATAAACAGTGTGGGGATTAAATGCCATTTCTCAGATAGGACTAAGCTGTAATGGTTCTGGCTGCTTTCATGTAGGGTTTTTTATGGGTTGTTGGATGGAGAACCCAGCTGACAAGGACAAGTTTCCAGCTCCATCCCATTTCCTATTCAGCTGCTTTGGCTGAGGGAGTTTGCAGGGCTCTGCTGGGGCAGAGTTATGGAGCTGACACTTTCTTGGCTCCGTGTCCCTGCAGAGGGAAGGAAAAAAAAAGAAATCAGGAGTGCTGTGCCAAGATTCTTTGCAATCTTGTCACATCCCGCTGGCACTTCTGCCTAGGGTGACAGGGAGGAGAGGGGTGAATGGAGGGACCAAGGGAAGGCACAGCAGAGCCTATCTATCTCCTCCAAGAGCTCCCCCAGGTTCTGTGATCCCCGTGTCCATGGTAGGGGCAAGGAGGAGCTGTGGAAAGCCTGGAATAAAGCCCCCATAGTGGAGAGGAGTGAAAGGGGAGGTCAGCTCCTCACACTGGCTCCATCACCTGGTCCCTGAAATGTCCCCAGAAGATAAAGTGAAGCTGCTTTGAGCTCAGAGAGGCACAGTTCCTCTACGTCAGAAGAACTTAGCCCCATTTTTTAGGGGGTTTTGTGGGAATGGCTGACAAGGGTCCCAACAGACACTACTTCTGCTGTAAATACCTTCCCAGCAGAATCTGCCTGCATTGAACTCAAAATGCAGCTGAGGGAAGCAAACCTGGAATCTGCCATTTGTTCTTTTGTGCAGCAGTGCTCAAATTGTAATTCTGCTTTGAGGGAACCCACCCTGAAGGAAAACTGTTCTGTGGTTGATGCACAGACTTGTACAAGGGAAGAATTAAAGTATTGCTTTTCTTCTCCCAAGTACACAAAAATGTCCATGGGGAGTTTTCCATGGAAAATAGCAGCAAGTGAACTCCACAGAGTAAAATACTGAACTCAATGGGCCAGCACATGTCATGAAAACCAGAGTTTTCGTCAAGACATTAGATGTGGCAATAGGACTTAGCCCTCTTCTCCATTTGTCAACCAGTTTAGGATAATTCTGAATCAGAACGAGGGGAGACACATGAGAAATTTGTTAAACGGCTCAAAACTGTTGACATAGCTACAGAAATGAGAAGGCTAGTGGGATTTCAGAAGTATTAAATTCTATTTGTTTATCTCCTGCCTCCCCAGGAAGAAAACATTTCAGTTCCATTGCTTTCTCTTGCTCATTCACAAGGTCTACTCTTTAGTGGAGGGACCTTCCTGTTATTTTTGGATGTGGTTGAGTACCCATCACATAAACAACCTCAATCTCTCTCTTGTAAAATGTAACTCCCCCATGACAAGGACACTCCTCGATTCCCAGGTTGATGAGGATTTTCTCAACATGGCAGGCAGGATTTTACCACCTTGGGAGTGAAGGAGCAAAACCAGGACAGATTGTTCCGCTCAGGGAAGTAGAAGGAGGAGATAAAAGCAGTAATACGGACCCAGGATGAATCCTAAAGTAATGGGTGGCTCCTCTCCTTGTCCCTGGTCACAATGATTGTTACTGGGGATGGCCACACTTCAGCAATGGTCACCAGCCCAAAAGTCCTGGTTCTGCCTTCAGCAGTGACTGTTTTCCTTCCTGCTTCATCTCAAACAACTCCTCTTGTGACTTCTGGCTGCCTTTATTTCTGGTAGAGCTGGGAATACACGTGTGGGCCTCTACCACATCCACTGGGAACATCCTGTGGGGGTAGGGTATAGCTGAAGGCAATTCAGGTACTCAAATGATGGTCCAATCACATGAAAATAATTCCACACATATGTTTTCTCAGGGTGACTCCTTCCTCTTCTCTCTCTGCTCTGGCTTGAATAACAAAAACTTGCTGAACAGGCATCCCAGGGGGTTGATGTATTCCACAACCGATGGAAAGCAATGCCAGCATCTTACCAACAAATGCTTTTCCCTGCACATGCAGCCCTTTCTTCCAGCAACCGGTTGCAAATAGGCTTTATTGCTCAATGCCTGGCTCAAGTAGACATTTAACAGGCTTTAATTCTTCATCAGGCTTCAGATTTTCCACCCAGGAAATCTTCCTCCTTTTTAGCGCCTCTCTTTTCTTTCCCTTTGTTAAAAGCGGGACATGACAGCCTGCAGGGTGATGTGTATTGTTGTGAATTGAAAGATCTAGCACACTCCAGAGTCTGAGAGCATGAATGAATTATTAACATCCTTCCCCACTGCTGTGGGTAATGTATGCAACACTTGAAAAGCCTTTTCTTCCCGCTTAAAGCAGCGTAGATGTTTAGCAGCTATTCAAAACAGCCTGGCAGATGCTGTGTTAATATTGCTCAACCAGGGCTTGACAGGCGTGAACTTTGGGTCCTTCCAGTTGAACAGGAGAAGGACCGTGGCCCAGGAACAGAGGCAGCAGCATTCCAGCAGTAATTAAACAGCTTGTCCCAACAGTCGCGGTAATTAACGTGAGAGGAGGAAGGGTCGCACGATCCAGTTTTCAACCACGGCTGCTGCTGTCTGACTTCTCTCAGGTGACCAGGACAGGTTAACCAAGCACAGTCACCTGCAGGTCACTCTGTGGTCAGAAGGATAATTCACAGAATCACAGAATCATGGAGTGGTTTGGGTCGGAAAGGACCTTAAAGATCATCTTGTTCCATGGCAGTGGCACCTTCCACTGTCCCAGGTTGCTCCAAGCCCCATCCAGCCTGGCCTTGGACACTGCCAGGAATGGGACAGCCACAGCTTCTCTGGGCAAACGGTGCCAGGGCCTCCCCACCCGCTTAGTAAAGAACTATTTCCTCATATTTCATCTAAATCTACCCTTCTTCAGTTAAAAGCCATTCCCTCTTGCCCAGTCTCCACATGCTTCTGTGGCAAGTCTCTCTCCTGCCTTCTTGTAAGCCCCCTTCAGATTATTGGATACTAATTAGCTCCCAAAAAATGTTTTACACAATTCTGCAGTTTTATCTGTCCCTCTCCTCTGACTTTATGGATTCTCATTGTCACAGCCTGTCTCTCCCTCCTTCTTGCACTACATCCCCAGCTCCTTCTCTGCTTGTCCCCAGTGATGCTCCTCTGCTGGCCACCCCTGCCTGTGGGGATGGTGATCCCAGGCAGTCTGAGCTGGGAACCTTTCCTGGAAGCAGAGGGACGAAAGCCACCAGCCTTAGTGTTAGGTTGGTCGATGTCACTTTTGTGAACCTGCCGTGCACCTTTGCAAGGTTGTCACGTCTCTCTTGTTGAGGACAGAGGATTCCAAACACACCTGAAGCACCTTCTTGTCAGGTCGAGCTGGTCACGACAAGTAATAAATTCACCACAGCAGCTTCTGGGTCCAAGGAAAGGAAGAAGTAACTCTTTATTTTCTAGAGACTTTTTATATTGTTTTCTAACTTTCATGTCACACATCCATTGGCTCTCAATTCACCACCCCACAATATCATTGGCTACCTACAACCAGAACATCTTGGAAAAACACCACCTGCATGAAGTCGGCTATCTCTGTTTATGAATCCTCCTTGTTTTGAACCAGAAAGACACTGTGAGAATTGAGAATAACAAGGTGTTCTCAAGGTAAAGTAGCTCTTACTATGTGCCTACAATTCCCACACCTTCTAGCACATGTTTCGAAACCACAACATGGCAATTGCCTCGTACACCAAGAAAGGAGAAGGTCGAAAAGTTTGTATCGCAAGGGATGAACACAGGTGTTACCCTGTTCGCAGAAAAGAAAATACTGTGAGGAAAGGTGTCCCATGGGTTTTTTGTTCCTGAGTTTCTAGGCAAACATGGCATTTAACAAAGTAGCAATCATGATCTCTTCAGGGACAGTTATTCTGAATGAAGAACTCTGATTTCTTACAGTTTTGTGTCATTTGCCTCACATTTTCTCTTCCACAGTCAGCCCAGTTTACTGTCCAATCCTATGTAAGCCTCACTCTGCAAAACTTTCCTGCCTACCTTCTGCTACCTTCATTTTCTACCTGCATCATATTTTTGCTCTGAAATACCTCCGCTCTCCTCATATCCATGAGCTATTTAGTCATGGTTTGTGGAGAGTGAGTGGCAAAGTCAGGGGGTGAAATCTCAGCCAAAAATCCAAAATGTTTGTGTTCTCTGCCTCCAGCTCTGAACACCCCAGGGCTGGTTGGTAGAACCTCTGAGCTGCTGTCCTGGTGTTGAGCTTCGTTCCACCTTGCTGGTGGGCCCAGACATTGTCAAGGAGGGCTGGCAGCAGATGTGTGCTCTCACAGGCAGTCTGTGCTCTGAATCACATTTCTATCAGGGAGAGATTAAAAGGAGTTGAGTCCCCCCAGCTTGTGTCTCTGTGCTAGCTGACCTGCTGGACCACAAAGTTTTGTTCCTCACACCTTCCACATTTCACTTAGCTGCCTGGCCAGAAACATTTTTGCTCCCTGGGCTTTCCTTCTACGTGGGGACCACTTAAACAGTTCGTTGAGAGATGAGGCTAGTTAACACAAAAAGAAGGAATCACAAGCCAGAAACATCTACATTTTTTCTGCGCTGTTTTTCATGCTGAAAACCAAATCATCTCTGCAGCAGCTGAGTGCTGGCTTGGTCTGTGATTTCACCTTGAGTCTGGATTTGTCAAGGCCCCATGACGGTTTAAAGCCCCAGGCTGAGAGCTCTTGTGGCAGTGAAGAAGGATGGTGTCAGACAGCCCTAAGCAAGGGAAATCCAGAAAGATATCTAACCAAGAAAATCCAGTGGTTTTGGTCACAGACACATGGGTCAGGATGAGAACTAGTGCCGGGCACAGGTGGTGACAGAGGACGAGGGCAGTGAGGTTGACACAAGAGCTGTGACACTCTCCGTTTGTCCTGCTCCATGTCTGATCCAGATCCTAGGTCTGAAAATTAGTGAAGCCTCCCTCTACAAAACAAAATTGGGCTCTCCAGTGCTTGCTCATGGCCACCCAGGCAACCCCAACACAGACATTCTTACGCAGAGACAGAATTGTTCTTGCCCCTTCCAATGTCCATGCAGGGGTGGCTCCTTTGTGCTGGAGAAGGGTGGCACCAGATGTTACCAGCTCCATGGTGTGGGACAGTCTGGAGTCACAGAGACACACAGGGCTGGTGAGTGGGGACCCTGATAACCCCTCGTTGGGGACTCCGATAAACCCCACTTTGGGGACCCTGATAAACCCTCTTTGGGGACCCTCTGCACACTGTGGACATTGGGACTCCCAGCCTCACTGTGGTGCCTTGTAGATAGCAATGCCAAAAGTGTTCCCTTCTCCTTCTAAAGAGAACATAAAATGCACAGGAAAACAGGGGGCTTGTTCATCAAACATGCCCAGCCTTAAATCCTTGTTGGAGTCTCACAAATCCTCCTTCTCCCTGTGGACTTAAAGCTCATAACACATAGGGGCACTTTGTTAATAAACACCTCACCCAGACTACTCAAATCATCAAGTTTCCTGAAGAAATTTGGATTTTTCCTTCTGCTTCGGGTCAAGATAAAGCACTTGGTGAACACATTTGCTTCAAGAGGGCTCCTTCAGAGTGCATGAGATGGAGCAGCGTGAAGCTGTGTGAGACCAGAGTAAAGATCTGCTTAGCCGAGTTCTGCCTCCAGCAATGTTCAACAGAAAATGGATAAAGAAGACCAAGAAAACCCTGACAACAAGCAGCTCTGAGTCTTCAGCAGCTACCGAGATTATTTTATAGGCAAAATCCTTAATTAATTTTTCTTCCCAGGGTATGTTCTATCAGGGTTTGAAAACTTCTAGGTGTTCTCATCCCCTTGTCTTGAGGCAAAGTGTTTCACAGCTCTACTTTGCCCTGCCACAAGAAATATGTCTTGTTTTTCTGAACTAATCAGACAGCAATGCTATGTGATGTTCCCCTGGGGTTTAGTGTTAGGAAAATTAGACACAAGTTGCTCTTGTTCCTGTATTCATTAACATCAGATGCCCTCCCAGCTACCTTTATTTCAGATAAAAGGATCCTAGAGTTGGTAACTCTTCCTTGCAGAGGAATAATTCTGTTTTAGCATTTTGTCGCTCTGCCACTCCTTACAGTGTCAGGATTTTGTGCTCTCAGGTGGGGAGACAGGACAGCAACAATCAATAACATTAGCTGAAGGCTATGGAAAGATTTTTGTAGCACTGTAATGATGTTTTCTGCTATTGTTCTATTAGCAAAGGCTGCATAACAGAACACAAATGGCATTTCCTTGATCACAAAGTTCTGTCTTAGAACAATTAAAACCTCAAAATTATTATCACATCCATCATGGACCTTGCAGAAGTGACACAGTTTGTGAGCAGGGGATGTGGCTGCCCATGAATTTCACTGGTCTATTCACAAGTCCTCAGGAACCCCAAATGGTTCACGCCCTGCCACAGCAAGAAGTCTGGATGCATAGAAGTCCCAGGCCAGTGCAGCTCTGGAGCCTGTCTTCCCTTCCTCCCAAAGCTAGTAAGAAATCTCTTTGTAGTAATTAAAAAAAAACCAAAAAACCAAAAAAAACAAAAAAAACAAAAAAAAAAATATCAAAACACTATGCAGAAAAGCACAGAACTAGAAATCCCGAGGACACATTTCAATACCTGGACACAGGTACACACGAGATGGTAATGCTGTGACTCTTTATTTTGTAAATCCCAAGGGCCTGTCCCATACTGTCCCTTTTGTCTGGAGCATCAACCTTGTGTCTCATCAGCTGAAATGGCTTCATTTTCAGAGACACTGGGAGTCAGATTCATCCAACCTAATATCATCTCTGTAGGTGTTAGTCACCTTTTCCCCACTTATGGTTAAAGAAAAATAAGGTCATTATTAAGGCATGATTCATCTGATCTGTTTTCCATGTCTGTGATTGTCTGAGTTGAGTGTGTTCTGGAAGGGCCTGTTTCTCTCAGAAAAAAACCCTAAACTGCAGTGGGTGCGGAGCACCCATCAAACTCACACGTTGGCACTTGCATTCCAAATTTGAACATCTGCATCTCTCAGGGCTCCAAAAAGAGATGCATCATCTCCTTTTGCTCTCTGTATTACATTCATTTGCTTTTCCAGGTGGTTTGATCTTATTTCACCAAGATTTCTATGTGGAGAAAACAGTCTTCCCTAACAAAAAAAAACAAAAACAAAAACAAAACCAAAAACAAAAAAAACCAACCCAACTTCCCTCCAATGCACAGACACATTCCCTCAATGCTAATGTATGTTTTATGTCAGGCAGTAAAACTCTCGTGTGTCACTGTTTACACATCAACGCGACGTACAGGATTAGGTTGTAAAAGGAACGTGCTGATTTCAGTTCCTTTTGCCAACAGGGATAAATTACTCCATATGCCAAGTGGCAGTAAAGGCTTGGTGTAGAGCATTAGTGGAGCTATCCTTTAATACCTGTGGGCCGTGGCCAGGGGAGGATGAACATTTGTTTCTTGATTGTCGGGCAACAGCTGGGAATTAACAGAATTAATAGTGCTCAGAGAAAGAAATATTAAAGGAAATCGCAGGGATAAAATGAACGCAGGAATTTTAATGGCACTTTTTTTTGCTTTTTTTTTTTTCTATAGGATATACAATCCAGAACAAATCCAAGCAAGAGGTGACATCAATCCCTCCCTGAGCCAATCTGGAGCCCCTGGCTCTTATCCACTGTCATATTTACTCTGGTCTAGCTCTGAGCCAGGACTAGTTAGGAGTGACTCAGACCCTCTCAGTACAAGGGTTTTTCAATAATTGTGAGCTACTGAGAGAAAAACAGATGCATTACTCAGAGAATTGGGATAAATTACCACGAATTTGGTATGGTGGAAAATAAGATAAAAGTACATCTTAGACAATCACAGATCCCACATGTGGTTCTGGCTCAGCATCACTTTTGTTCATGTTTGAAATAGTCCTTTCCAATTAGCTGAAGCTACAAGTACACATGTCAGACTTATTTCCATTAGCCACGGGCTGCCCGACAGCTATTTAATTTCTTCTCAGAAATCTAGCAATAACTCTGGGAGCCCCAGCTGTTAGGAAGGTTCATCCATCCAGACTGGCATGAAGATGATAACCTAAAGGACAAAAGGCTTTGGAACAAAGTATTCCTCTTGGCCCTCAGGAAAATCAGTCTTTTAAGTGAAAGCAAGCCACACGTATTATTAGTATTCCTTCAAAGAAAAATAAAGCTGGAATGTTTTTGAGAAAATTAGAGATGCCTAGGGAAAAACATGTTTTCTTCTCAGTCTGAAGAGGAGGCAACTTCAGATTCTGATAGTACAATTTTTGGCCTGTGCAATGCAGCTAATCAGATCTGTGGCATAGCTTTCCCTATCAAGTTCTCATTTTATAGGATGATCACTCATATTCCATAGGTCTTTTAGTATTAAAATTAAATACATGGCAATATAAGGGGCACAATACCTTTAAACTTATGATAGGCCTTGCCTGAAGTTCAGGGCTCCCTAATTCATGTTATCTACTTTACTTTCGTTTATAAAACATGACTGTGCATCAAGGAATTTATAGGATGATCACTAATATTCCATAGGTTTGTTAGTAATGAAATGAAATATATGGGAATATAACGGGCACAACACCTTTAAAATTATGATAGGCCTTGCCTGAAGTTCAGGGCTTCCTAGTTCATGGTATCTAATTTTGCTTTCATTTATAAAAGAAAACGTGACTGTGCCTCAAGGAATTTACCTACATTGTCTTGATATAACACCTATTTTTTGCTGCAACAGTGAGTGCCTGTAAAAGAGCTGACTAGATGGAGAAAATGATGGAGAAAATTCAAGAAGGTTGTCTTAAGAAATAAGTATTATGTTAGGAGAAAACTCTGCTGGTGCTCAGTTGAGCTCCACACTCTGCAGGGCACTTGAAGCCTCCTTTTCTTTGGGGATGCTCAGGGGACAATCAGGGACATTGCAAGTCCAGACCACCTTAGGCAAGACAGAGGTGAGCTGTGTGAGGGTAAAAGGAGATGCCAGTCACTGAATCATGTTTTGAGAAAGGGGAATCTCGTACCCTGGCAGTCAGAGATGTGGCTCAGACCATCAGCTGCCCCTGCAGACCTTCGTCCCCTCCACAAGGAGTTTTGGTGGGAGGCTGGATCTGCCTTCCCTGTTCACCAATCAATTCACATCCCGCTCCAATATCAGCCCAAGAACGCAGCCCCTGGGGCCAAAACTGTGTTAGGTAAATTGATTCCTGATGCACCTTTTCCTGCTCTTCTCTCTGTGCCTCCCTGGCATCTCTGAGAACACAAATGCTTCCATTTGCCAGGATCCTTTCATCTTTCAGCGGGTGAGGCCCTGCTATTACAACCCTCTGCATGTTGTGTAATTATTGTAACAGCTCCCTTCGGGCTCAAGTCATTATAGCTGTCATTTGATTAGGTTTTTGTCATGGGTCTTTTAAAGAATGGCTGTACTCTTCACACATAACATATGTTAATTTATTTCCACAAACATCCAAGTGTCTCTCCTCAGCTTGACAGTGGCTTGATCAGATTTTGTCTCTTTTGCACACATTACTCTCTTTTAACTGCTGACCAGATGGAAAAGATGATCCCATGCTCGGTCATATTTTTTTTTATAATTCAGTCTTATCAATAGATCAACACATGCATTTAACCTACACATGAGGATCAGCATGGGTTCTTCAGATATCTCTGTAATAATAAGATGAACATTTAACAATTAGTAGTTTTCCTATATAATTTTTTTTTGTAGGAAAAAGAAATTCCTGTCTCTCATCTCTAAGCCATCTCAGTGTCCTTTCACAGGATGTTTAAGTTTCCTCTGGTTTCAGTAAGTGTCTAGCTCATTCAGCTGTGGCTATCAGCTCTCTGATCGAGCCACGCCTGGAACATCTGTAAGCAAAACACACTCAACTCCTACATTATCTTCTACCATGAATGTTCCTGAAGAGTTTCAAATGTTTGAGAAATTCTCATTTCACTTATGCTGTCTTGACAATGATTAACCTACTACACTCTGACCATAATACCACTCACTTAAAAGTTGTAGAATATTCCTTTATCTGTGTTTGACCCTATTTGCTGCTAAGGTGACAAATCCATCATGGGATTTATGCTGTCCTGAGCTGTAAACTCAAGTTATTGACCTGTGGGGAGAAATTGCTCCTGTGGTCTGAGCTGTTGTGGTCATTCAATTTTATGCAATATTTTCTATTCAAGCAGCTGTTACCAAAGAACAATTCAGGTCAGAATTGACAGAAGAAAATAGAAGGAACAGAACTAATGCCCTCCAAACATCACTGCTCAGCACCATGACACTGTGACAATCTCAACTTGGTAAAAAGACGATGAAAAGCTAAACCAGACGGTTTGGACGTCTGGTATCATTTCCACTTGAGGAAAATAAGGAACTTGTAAAAGAACTTTAAAAGTGACTCAGTGTCTCACAGGGTCAATAATAGTCCAACCCATAAAACCTTGATGTTCCTGCACGAATGGCCAGAATGGATTTGCTGTTTTGGTGTCCTGCACTGCCAGGGACCACACCCAGCATGACAAATTCTCGGAACTCAGGTGCATCTGCCTTTGGCTCCACGACATCCAAGCACACTGCATCAGGAATGGGAAAATGCAACAGGAATTTACAAAATGGTCCCTGCCAAATTTTCAGGCCCCCAAAAGGGCTGAAGAAAAACGGTTCCTCTAACTTTTCTCACTGATGTGGATGGGTGAGGAGGCAGCGCTGAGGGTTTTCATGATCTGTTCAGCTGCAGAACAAAAATTGTGGTGGCTTCCTGTAAAGGAACCATCTGCTGAGGCAGAACGTGACAATCTGTGCCCACTTCAAATGCTGTGTGCTCCCTCCTGCAGCTTTTGTTCCAGACACCCAACAGTAAGTCGGGTGGAAATGTTTTTGTTTCTTTTAAAAATTGCTAATTTTATTTTCATTGAATATTTAGGAGCAAACCTTGCTGCATGCCTGTGATCTCAACCAGTTATCGCTGTTTGCACTTGAAAGAAAATTTGGAGGTTAGGTGTTGTCCTTTCTTTTGTGTCCTGGGTCATGTAGAGTCCCAATAAGGAAACCAATGACAGGAAATAACTTAAAGAGACCCTAGAAAGCTAAGATGACATAAAAGCAAGGAATTATTAAGGTTGGGAAAACCATCTTAGGTCATCAAGTCCAGCCATTGACCCAGCACTGCCAAGGCCACCATTAAACCATGGTGCCAAGTGCCATCCCAAGTGCCAAAAGTCTTTTGAGCACTTCCAGGAATGGTAATTCCATCACTTCCCTGGGCAGACTGTTCCAGTGCTTGACCACCTTTTTGATGAAATCAGTTTTCCTGAGATCCAATCTAAACCTCTCCTGGTGTGACTTGAGGCCGTTCCCTCTCCTCCTGTCGCTGTTCCTGGGAGCACAGCCTGACCCCCCCGGCTGTCCCCTCCTGTCAGGAGCTGTGCAGAGCCACAGGGTCCCCCCGATCCCCTTTTCTCCAGGCTGAGCCCTTTCCCAGCTCCCTCAGCCTCTCCTGATTCCCCAGACCTTTCCCCAGCTCCATTCCCTCCCCTGAACATATTCCAGCCCCTCCATTTCTTTCTTGCAGTGAGGGGCCCAGAGCTGAACTGAACATACAATCCTGTACCTGCAGCAGTGACATAAATAGGTCAGGACACCTTCTCTGCCCTTCATCGTGGCCTGTCTGGTGTCTAAACCAAGCCCACAAAGTCAGACCAACCTCTCACATGTGAGGACAGCATGGAGAAGGTCTGTTTGGGATGGAGAACAGCTCTGCAAAGAGCTGTCAGTGAAGGAATGATCATGGGAAGGATGTTCCTCTAGTCTGTGTGCTGAAATAATTACAGAAAGCTTGTGCCTGTGTAATATAAATTGATTGTGTGCCAGACCGTGCTTGTTTATCTCACCCTGCTTCGGTTTCACACATGATAAAAAAAAGAAAAAAACAAAGACCGAACACTCGGTTTTCTCAAAAACAAAGACAGAAAGTCTGATTTTTATGGAGCTGCTTTGCTCCTTCTGTCTGTCCTGCTCCTCCAGCACTGTGGGATGCATGTCAGGGAGGAGAGACCCCTGTAACCCCCCAAAAAGTGGGAAAGTTTGCCATTGTCCTTCTTCGGGAGGCAAAGAGCTTCATTTGGGTGTTACATTTTTCCACCCCAAACCAGCCCTTGGTGGGCCCAGCAGATGAAGAAGCTTCACCACAAGCTACAGTGCAGCTCATGTGACAATATTTTCTGCTTGAGGCTCGAAGGCAAACGTTTGACACATGTCTGGTTTTCTAACCACAGAGACAATATCTCCTTCCTCTGGGCTCCGTGGGGAGGCCCAGGCTGGAGAGGTTCTCACTCTTCCCTCACCTCCCCCGTCTCATTCACCCTCAAAGATACCAAAGCAACAGGAAAATAAACTCGAGAAGAAACCTCGGGGGTGGTTAGCTTGTTGTCTCCCATCCCAATGAGTCCCACATAAGTTTTGAGGCATTGATCCATGGGACTGTGTATTTTTTCCAGGTGCAGAAGTCCCAAGCCCTGGTGAATCCACGACAGGGATCTATCTGCTGGTTTCCATCTTGCCCCTCATGCCTTCACCCCAGGAATGGTAATGCAGTGCAGGAGAGGTTATTGGGGTCTGATAGGTGCTACTGAATCATCATAAACAGGGTCAAAGAAAAACAACAAAAATGTGCTCCCATACTTCTTTTCTTTTGTTTTTACTTGCCACAGGAAATAGGCATCAAAGGGCTGCTCTGAGGCAGCAGAGTGAAAGCAGAGCTGCTCTCATAGCAAAGGCCCTTTGTGATTCACGATCTTCTCCTTTTCCTAGAAGGAAAATCAAATACTATGGTACTCGTCTATGAGGAAGTTAAAGAGGAACCACTCCCATGGAGGCCTGCTCAGAGGATTTGAACCCTGTGGAAAAGTCTTCATGCCCAAATTAGCCAAGGTCACACCCTGCAACCAGCTCTTGCACGGTCCCTGCACAAAAACATCAGATCACGGAATCACAGAATATCCTGGCTTTGAAGGGACCCACAAGACATTCCACCTGGCTCTGGGAATCATACTCCCAAGGAAGCCTTGAAAGGTAAAAAATGGGGGATCACCATCTCAGGAGAGGCACTGACTCTTGATCCCTGGTCCAGGTCCCCCCAGACCTTTGCAGCCTCCAGCCAAGGTGGTACCAGTCCAGCTCAGTGATGAGCAGGAGGAGAAGTGGTGATCAAGACCGGTGGGGTGGGTTGACAAAAACCATGGAGATGGGCTATGGCTGCTGAGTGGGAGTGTGTGAGAAAGATAATGAAAGGAAAAATTGGGGTGGCCAAAAAGCACACAGCAACCTGGGCAGAACTCAACAAAGAAATTCACCCCTCAGCTTGGGTAGAGCTCAACAAAGAAATCCACCCCTCAACCTGGGCAGAACTCAACAAAGAAATTCACCCTCAACCTGGGCAGAACTCAACAAAGAATCCACCCCTCAACCTGGGCAGAACTCAACAAAGAAATTCACCCCTCGACCTGGGCAGAACTCAACAAAGAAATGCACCCCTCAAAAATGAGGAGTAAAAGTGTTAAGATTTTGTATTTCTGCTTCTGTAAAAATGAAATGTTGGGACTTTGAGCAGCCTGTTGGCTCTGAGGAATTAACATGAACAGTCAGGGGGTTAAATACAGGGGAAATAAAAGAAACCGCTGAACCTGTGAGGAACAAAACATTTCAGCCTGACTTAAAGAGACCTTCTCTGGGCCGCTTTGTTGATTTCCAGAGAACACCCCTCTACACCTTGATTCTCGGAAATACTCTCTCACTCCCCTCCTGTATTTTAATTTTATTGATTTCATCTACTGAGCCAAGATGTTTATGACTGTCCTGGCGCTGCTTCTTAACTCAGCTTGAACTCCTTTTCTTTGCTGCTGGAGGGGCACCTGGGAGGTAAAAGCCCTTCTTCACCTCTTAGAAACAGTTCTGCTCAATTCCCTTCCCAGGCCCATATGTCTGTGATGCCAATAGAAGAGTAAGAGTACCAATAGTCAGTGACAACAGAAAGCAGAACTTAAAATGAGCAGAAATATTAATTGGCTGTTGGAGTTTGGCTCAGCAGTTCAGTGAGACTCTGGAGTCACTCTCTTTTCAGGTCTCCTGGGCAATAACTGCGCTGTTGGTGGTGGTGGTAGTGGTAAAGGAGGACAACGTAGGTAGTTCTGAACCTGGAATGTGATAAATATTGAAAAGGTGTCTGGTGTGCAAACAGAGACCAGATAAACTGGTAGGAGTAAAATCCATAAAAAGGTATTGAAAATAAAGCCCCAACTACAGAAAGTTCATGAACAGCAAGGCTTGCTCTGCTCTACTGTTGGTTTGACAAACTCTTGTCCTTACGCAGCTTCTTGGAAGGATTTATAGGCATCTCATCTGTGTTGATGGCACTGGAAGGCCCTTAGCACATCCTCAGCTGCTTGTGGCGGTTCATGATGTCAAGCTCAGGTGTCACAGTGATGCCGGTGATTTTTGTATTTTCTTATTATACCCTTCTTATATATTTTTATATACCCTTTCCTGTTCCTGCTACCCTCTATACACACTCCTTGTACCCTGCACAAACACTCCTTGTACTTTAGCCCTACATGTTTACAACCCTTGTAGTCTGATATTTAGCTTAGTTTGGGGTCCTGCAAAGCGAGGAAGACCAAACATTCACATTCTCTCAGAACTAGAGGCTCCAACCTATTCTCTTTTGGAACACACTTTTTATAAACTAGGCTGCAGTCTCATTGGGGGGGGGGCGGTTTCATTAAAATAGAGGGCAATTATTCATTTATTAAGTTTCTTATTGGGGGATTTTAGGTAGATATGCTGATTTTGTGAAGTCCATAAAAATCCGGTACGTGTTGTACGGGAAGGGTTCTGGCTCGTCGTTCGCTCCATGGCATGTTTTCCACTTTTGATGAGTCTGGGCACCTAGGATCCTATTAAACCGAGGTAAATTCCCTTTTCCCTGTACTGCTGTGTCTGCTTCATATTTTTACTAGCCTGTTTAAGGCATCAACAGTTCTGGCTGTGTCTCCCAGTTTTTCCTTAATGTGTCCTAACCACATTGTCAAGTGTTAATTCTCAATCTACCAATACTTTTCTCTTTCTCATTATTTAGTTCCCGATTGCCATCACTCTCTGAGCTCCTACAAAGGAATCTAGCCTCCCACAAAGCAAGAATTTTTCTTCAATCTTAGATCAATCATAAAGTCTTCTGTGTCTTCAGGTTTTTTTGGTAATAGCTGGTTTAAAGGATCGCTCTCACGTCTTGCTCCTTCCATCCCTGCTGCACACTTTTGTCGTTGACTTCCTCTGCCTGAATTAACTGGAAAACATTAAAGGCATGAAGTGTTTTGCAGCGAGCTGCTGTCAGAAATGGTTCCCTTGCTGTGGCATACTTAACTTGGTGATGTAAAATGAAGCAGTGGCTCTCCTCTCTCCCTAAAGATGTAGTTCATTGAGTGTTTCTATCTAGGCTCATCTTCCAGGCAGTGCGTTACTCCTTTTCATGACTTTAGTTTACTCCTTACACCATTAAACGTTCATTCATCACTCCCAAGGGTTGTGCCAAGGCCCTGCTTTCTCCAGGGGCTGAGTTTCAGCTGTTTCTCACCTGAGGATTACTGTGTTGCTATACATTAGCTGCTCCTGATTGATTGCTTGTGTTTCCACATTTTCCAGTTCATGGGAGCTTGACAAACCAGAGCTTTCCAAATGCAAGGCTCTTTGCTCCCTTTATTTAGAACTACTGAGGTGTCTTGCTCATACCTGGTGGTTTTCAGTAGCTGTGATGGGGCTACATCTCTGTGTTCATCCAGGAATATTGATTCCAGGAGAAAGGCTCCCATTGTTGGGAAAAACGTGTAAAACTCACTTGGTGTATTGATTGGCTCGTTACTGTCTTGTGAAATGAGATTCATGGCCTGACTTCTGCTGCTGTGTTCAATACACATGTGCATGAGACTGCTGCTGGAATAATGTTTGAGCTGCCTGCCAGCCCTGCCAGACAATAAATCAAGGCCACAAGAGGCCTTGAAAGTTCGCAAAGTTGAGAAGAGTTTCGTTCCTTCATTCCCGGTTCCTCAATCCTGCAGAGTCAATCTTCATAAGGATTCTCCTCCGGCACGTCTCCCAAGATCTGATAAGCTGCCAGTGTTTAGGGAAGCTTCATTTTTGGGTGCTCAGCTAAGAATTTTAAGAAAGCCTCATTTTCAGGAGTTCACACTCAGCCTTTGTTGAAGTTTGTCGCTATCATACACTCACAAAAATCCATCAGCAGCTTCAAAATATTTCTGAAAGTCCTGTCCTAAGAGGACTGCTCAGGTTCCTACTTTTTGCCTTGTCTTCCAGGATTTGAACTCTGGCTCTCCAGACATGTTCAGCAAGAATGAGTTTGACTCCAAGTGAACAAGTCTCTGACATTTCATGGTCAATCAATTTCAATGACAATTTAAGTGTGACCTCAGTGCTGGTGACCTGTTTAATGCTGCTGCTTCCTCTCTAGTGCCCATCTTCCTGAAACAGAACATCACTCATCATAATAAGATCAAAAAGGAGAAACTCTCTCCCATTGTCAGGAGAGAAACTTTATAAAGCTCAGAAAGCACATGAGTCATTTACACACTGCAGTAGATTTTTCATGCAGTGCTCCTTTGTCCCGTTTAACTTTAGACAAGTTAAATATTATCCGTTTTAGGATTTTGATCTCAGGATTCACTACTCACAGGCTAACAGCAAAATTTTGTTACATTAATTGGAATTAAAACTTTTCTTAATACAACGTCCAGATGTACAGACAGTCCGCAAACATTTTTATTTTCTGTGCTGTTGGTTGGTCTGTAACTTAGATGCATAATTTCCATTAAATGTGACGTGGATTGAAACCTTATGCTGCCCACTGAAACCCATTGTGGTTCCCATCTACAGTAATTGCTCTTATTTGTGCTGTACACAAATATTTACAGAAAAATATACATCTAAACACAGACAGGGTGTGAGTGTGTTCATAGAAATCACAGAATCACAGTAAATTAGGATCTTAGATTATCTCTTCCATTCCAGAGTGGGATCAACCCTTCCTGTTTCAGTTCTCTAGAGCATGGAATCACACAATGGCTTGGGTTGGGAGGAGCCTTAAAGATCATTGAGTTCCAACCCCTGCCATGGCAGGGACACCTTCCACTGTCCCAGGCTGCTCCAAGCCCTGTCCAGCCTGGCCTTGGACATCCCAGGGCAGCCACAGCTTCTCTGGGCACCTGTGCCAGGGCCTCAGCACCCTCACAGCAAAAATTTCTTCCCGATTTCTAATTTTAACCCTCCCTCTTTCAGTTTGAAGCCATTCGCCCCTTGTCCTGTCACTGCCTGACCTTGCTTAATGCCTCACTGAGCTCTCCCACAAGTTTTTGTACAAGTGCAGGTTCACCTGACCTGTTCTTCAAACTTCAAGAGAAGGAGCATCTCCAACCCACCTGGTCAGGTTGTCTTGGTCCCCTGTGATGAAACATCCCCAATGTGTGCTTTAATTCCCACTTTGTTGGTGTTCAAACCCATTACTGCCAGTCCTGTTCCTGTCACTGGAGCCAGGGAATGTACATCACAGCAAAAGCCCTTCAATGTTTTAGGGAAATAATTGCCTTTAGTGCAGATCCTTTTTTACAAAGGAAGAATATATAATAAGGCACCATTTTTTCCCCTTAAGCACTTGCTGTCAACGAGAGGCAGAAAGTGATACTCTGACAGCAAGGTAGCGTGTAATACATTACCCCATATTACTTCTTATTTAATTAATAGTCCTATCCTGCAAACATTTGCACAGTTTTATTTCAGCAAGCTTGTGGACACATAAATATTGGCAACATTCATTTAAAGAAACATCTTTCTTCCTTTTTTAAGATTATGTGCTGTTCATGAGCTTCAGGCCTGATTTATAAATCCAAACAGCTGAAGTCTGAATTGATCCTCATATTTCTGTAGAAATGTGCTGGAAAACAGCCTTCCCTTGAATTATTGCATTAAAAAAAAAAAAAAAAAAAAGGAGACGAATATCCACATTTAAACAGAACCCTACATGAATAATAGGTTACCAGGATGTGCCATTATCCAGTCTATTTTAGAGATTGCATCATCTGTTTTATTTTGGCATGTCATGCTGTCAAACAATCTTCAAAACTTCACATTTGAGATCTGCCTCAAACATAAATTCTCTTTAAGTGGTGCATTTCAAGAGTCTGTCAAAAAACCCCAGGATTCAATGTGTTTTTAGTGAAATTCAAAAGAAAGTACACATCCATACACATGCAAACACACATATATGGGTATGCATATAAATGTGTGTATATATATTTAATTTATGCAGTTTGAAATCCAGATTTAGCCATAAAAACTCAATTCACTGATTTTCTCTTTGTATTGGAAAAGATGAGTCAATCATTAACCCAGGGCTTGGGCCTGAATCTCTTCCCCCCAAATCTGGCACAAACAGAAGTAACACAAATGAATTATTTGGAGTTACACCAACATAAAAGTATAGCAATGGAGAAAAGAATAATAATCCTCTGTGCATGAAGCTGAAGAGGTTTATTTTAGTTTCATTTATTCCCAGGCTTTTCAGCTGGGAGCACTATTTTTTTTTTTTTAAACTTCACGTGGTGTAACTTGAGGCTGCTGTAAAAACTCCTTTATTCTTTTAAATATTCTTTCTTCTTCCTTTGTAGCCTCTGTAACCCTTGACTCTCTCATGGAAAATGTGTCCCTCAAAGACTCCTCACGAGCGGGATTGATTTCGAGGTTGGTTTCATCTTGATTGCATTTTGCAGGACAGGGAATATAAGCAACGCAGACCTAATCCTATGACCTGAGGCATGAAAAACAAATAAATTAAAGGGAAAGATCTGCTTTTGGCTGTTTGCCCATGGGGTCAGTTTTAAGGACTTGATGGCCCCACATCCTGCAGGACCTGGGAGCAGAATCTACATGGCTTTTGCATAAGCCCAGGTCTGATTTATCCAGTTTGGATCCAGAGCAGAAATCCAGAGCTCAGCTCACTCAGCACCCTGCCGCTACCTGGTACATCAGCAATTCCCAAAATTACCAATGCCACCTTCCTCCAGTTACACCCCAGCATTGTTTGAGGCCATTCCTGAATCTCAGGCCAAAATGTCTTGTCCTCAGCAGACACAGAGAGGAGAGACACCTCTTTCTTTGCTTCTATTCACTTATTTAAAATAAGTTGATGTATTCTGCTTTGCTGCTCACTTCTCTTGGTCTGAACATCCTCAATGGCTTCCATTTATTTCCAAGGCCATGTTCCCCACACCCTGATCTTTGTTACCATCCTCTGGCCTCAAAAAACACTTTGGAGCCCACCTGGCCCACGCTACAGTCAAAGGGAAGATGACACCTCAGTGGTGCCACCCTTTTAACACAAGTTTCCCAGCCTGCACTAAACCAGCAGCTTTTTCCTTTTCGTGGAGCCTGTTTCAGTGGGATTTGGCCATTGCACCCAGCCTGGCTGGATTTTTACCATTCAAGCCACAAACTAAGCTTTGGTTGAAAGTATTTCCCTAATATTTTGCTTTCCTCTTCTGTTCCTATCCCCTTTGTTTATTTTGCTTAATTTAATATCTCAGGATGATTCAGGAACTCACAGGAAACGGAGGGAATTGCAGCCACCGAGACTGATCTGCTGCAGCAGCCCTGGAAGCAGCACAGAGCACCAAGCTGAGTGTTGTGCTGCCTTTCAGATCCTGCCCTCTTTTCCTGCCTGCTGCTCTGTTTCCACCAGAAATTCCCATCCCTGGAGCAGAGTTGGTGGAATGAATGGCAGGGCTGGTCCTGATCCTGAAAAATCAGGACAATTAAAGTCTTTTTCAGTGATGTCATCCATTCTAGAAATCTCTGTAGTGAAAGCTACAGGGTAGGGTGGTAAAACCAGATGAAGTTTTAAACTTTTGAAAGGTTTATGATCGTAGAAACACTGAATGGTTTGGGCTGGAAGGGACCTTAAAGATCTTTTAGTGCCAAGCCCCTGCCATGGGCAGGGACACCTTCCACCAGAGCAGGTTTTTTCAAGTTGTTTTGATAGAGCAAACAATAATAATTCATCCCAAACATCAGAAAAAAAAGCCAAAGTGGAATCTTATTACCACAGAATGTGCACTTTAAGCAGATTCATGCGCTGTGGATCTTTATTCACTGCATTTTAAAATACCATTAATTCTATTTGTTTATCTACCAGCATGGCATGCTTAGAGTATGACATGCATTTATCTCATCACCCTTTAATGCTCAACAATCCAGACTGATCCACAGGTCTAAACTGATCAGCACGAGGATGCCACTATGACACTGTTGAAGGTACAAAGTGGAATCAACAGAGTAAAATCAGTACAAATTTTCAAATGGACACTCATTTTTATGTAGGCAATCTTTTCTGGCACAGTAAATGCATGAGAAGAGGTTAATGGCGACTCAAAATACATCAGCCTGTCAATGAAAGGCATGAACCATCCCAGCAGCTTGTACTGACGAGTATGAGGTTAATTAGCTTGGTAGCCAACAGCATTGCACAGCTTTTAACCTTTGCATTGAGCTTCTTTTCTATGTAAAAAAAAATGAAAAAACAATCTTGGGGAAAGATGTCAAATCTAGTATAACTCCAGATAGCAGCTGGAATATAGAATAGTTTGTACTCACAGAAGACATTCTTAAAAGGGTTTTAAGTTGGGCTTCTGTATTGGTGGTGGTTTAACCTGGCAGGGAACTGAACAGAGCTGCTTGTTCACTCACCCTCAGAGGGACAGGGGAGAGAATCAGAAAAAGGGTAAAATTAATGGTTAAGATAAAGACAGTTTAATAGGACAGAAAAGGGAGGGAAAACAATAATAACGATGATAAGAGAATATATGAAACGAGTGATGCACATTGCAATTGTCACCACTTACTGACCAATGTCCAGCAAGTGTTGGAGAGCAGCTGCCACCACCCAGACAATTCCACCCGGTTTTACTGTTCAGAGTGTTGCTGTAGGCTCTGGAATATCCCTTTTGGGTCACCTGTTTGGGTCACCTGTCCTGACTGTGTCCCCTCCCACCTCCTTGTGGCCCCCTCGCCTCCTTCCTGCAAGGAGTCCTTGGCTTAGTGCTCAGCAGCAACTAAAACATCAGTGTGTTATTAACTCATCCTAAATCCAAAACCCAGCCCTGCACCAGCTACTAGAAAGGAAAAATAACTCTATCCCAGCCAAACCCAAGAAATATGTCCACAACTTGATATTTTTTTCCCCCACCTTTTTAAATCTATCCATTGTGCTAATAAAAACATTACCTTTCTCTACAAACCTCGTGTTACTGATATCCTCAGGACATCAGGGCTACAGAAACACTTCTAGTAAAAAGTCAAATGAATAATACATTAAGGAGAATTTCTCTGTAAATATGTCTTTCAGGTCTTGTGTTTACTCACTTGTAAAAAAACATGAAAGAGAGAGCTTTGCTTTGCAGCTCAAGAAAGGTGCAGAGAAAGATGACAAAGATGATAAAAAAAATCACCTTGGACTCACTTCCAGACTGAGGAGGTGGCTGAGGAGTACAAGAAGGGTCTATCACACTTCTATCCTGCTCCTAAATGGTTTTCTCTTGCTTGACATCAGACTGCAAAGAGCACTCCCACAGCATCTCTCCTGGCTCTGCAGATGTAAAAATGAAAGAGGGACAGGGAATAAGCTCAAGGGATGGGCTGCTGCTTGTTAGCTTCATGGCCACCGATAGATCCTCATGCACACCCCCAGGGATAAAACATTTGCTGGCAAATTTCCTCTGTGAAGCACAAGTCTATAGGGCTCCACTGCAGCCTTATTGTTGTGACCTTGGCCTGCAAACAAAACCCTAAAGGGACATCTCAGAACCACGGGAACATAAAAAATGTCATGGAGAAGAAGCAGAGCCAATGTAGTGTGGACATAGTCACGAACATTCCCAGAAGTGCAAACAGTGCCTGGTTTGGAAAGGTATTAATAAACATTTTATGTGTTTCTCCACAGAGCAACAACTTCAGCTGTTGTCTGGGACAGACCAGATTCTGGTTAAGAAAAAACCTTGGTGAGGCCATTCTACAGCAGAAAATACCTTTTATTCCCCTGCCTGTGTTCTGCAGACTCTGTTAGGAGTTGAAGTTGACTCCCACCTCCTTCTTCCAAGCCACTGCTATTTTTTAAATGCTATCCTCCTGCATTTCCACCAATTTCCACAAGTGCTACATTTTGGCATGCAAACATTTTTCTTCCTTGAGACAGACCCATGGTCCTGGGCAGCTGTTTTTTATTTCAGCCTCATAGGGGGTCCTGTAATACTGCAGCAATGGAAACAATTCATTATCACAATTAGATCAGTGTTTCATTTCTCAGTGTGATATGATTTTTCCTGGCCTGCAAAGGCACCTCTGGGATTTATTTCAGTGTTGGACGCGGCTGAGGAAGGTATCTTTGCTGTGTCCCAGACTCACAGGGCAATAATTCCTCTGGAGCGATGCTTGGAGCCATGCCTCAGCCTCATTCTATATAAAAATGGGGCTTGTGGAGCCACATCTTGAGTGCATCCCTTGCTCCAAACCTTTGGGTCCGTTTGAAGATCAGACTGAGGGTTCTAAGAATTTCACATTTCACAGAAGGACAGACCCATCCCCACCTACAAAAGTTGTAGTTGCGAACACAACCCTTATCAGACCTTGGAGAATACTCACAGGCAAAACCTCCTTGAACTCTGCAAATGGGTGAAAGGAACCAGTCCCCTACAGCAAATCCACAGGAAATTCATGGAGTTACTTCTTTTCCCCTTAAACCTTCAGCTCTGGAATAACCCACCCCAGCGATGCATTCTGCTTCTGTGGGAAAGGGGGAAATGGGAAAGGGGGAAACTGAGGCAGGGGTCTTGCTCTGGGCTGTTGAAGGGAAGAAGACCCCAGATTTCCTGGGCTGGGTGCTTTATCCCCCACATCACCCCCTGTGCAACACCTTGAGCCCTACAATTTTATGGGGGATACATCTACACCACATGTACAATTACATGGCTTTTGACTGCTTTTCTCTTCATATCATCTTTTCAGGATTCTGTTGAAATGTCTTAGGGAACAGACCTTGACAATAATTCATGCGCTAATTTTTAAAAGTCCAACTCTAATTGTGATCAAGTTGACTGAAAATTTAAAAATTATTCTGTACATACCAAATACAATTGCCATCTCTGGTTTTTTGGGACAGTGGTGCAGAGGATGGTTACAGGGAACAGCCCCAAAATCCCCTTTTGGCAGCTCTCGTGCTGTCTGCCAGCACCAGGACATCCCACAGCTTCTCCTGTCTGAAACAATTCCCTCACCAACATCAAATATTCTTTTTTTTTAGCAGGGGGCAGGCTGGCTGATTTTTGGGGAGAGGAGGGAGGCAGTGGGCTTGGCTAGAATGTGGGAGGAGACCGATCACAAAAGATCGTGGTAGAAACTGTGGGTGAAAACACAGAAGAAGACAGGATGTTATCTTCACCAGACATGGGTAAGAGCTCTGTTTGAATGTCACAGAATTGAATGAATTCAATGAATTTTTTGCCTTCCAGGAAAATTGTGCTGCAGGATTTCAGTTTATACCCGAGGAAACAAATTTATTTCCAGCTGCAGGTGTAAGACTGGAAGGTGTGAGGGACATATGAACCCAAGGCAGAACCTGCATATTCACAGAGCATCAGGGAGCCTTTGTCTCAGGGAGTTCGTGTCATTCCCTTCCAAGACTCTCTGAAAACTAGCGATGACAGGCTAGAACCAAAAAATGGGGGAAAACACCTGGAGTTGATCATTTCAATGAAGAACATGAATGACGCTTTAATGACCTTCTTTGTGTTTCTGTCTCAGTGGAATTCTCCTAAAGCAATCATTAATAAATGGAATTCTCATGAGAAAGAGGCAGGGCTTTTTTCACTGACCTGAATATTTTTAGATGCCTGGAACCACCTGAGGACACCTGAGACATTCAGGTGAGGCTGGATCCATAGGACCTGTGCCTTTCTGGACATGTACACCAAAAATTGCCCCAGACACCTAGACAGAACAGCACTCTGGCACCCTCACAGTCCAGGCACCACAAAATCATCTCCATTTTCTGCTGAGAATGTGACATTTCAGTGCAATGCAGCAAGTGCTGAGCCTGTAAATGCCAAGGAGAGTTAAAGATCAGCCTGGCACTTCACAGCCAGCCAGCAAATCCCTAAAGCAAAGCATTTTAGTAACTTTTATTTTAAGCTTTCCTTTAGTAAACATAGCATGTCTGAATACAAATTATCACCAGGATCAAGATGTTCAGATCTGAAAATACCTCAAAACAACTGTCTGCTTTAACCTTTGCATATTTAACATATTTTTTCCTGATAATCAGATTCCACCCACTAAAGGATTTCAAAAGCACCGGAAGGCAATGCTTCTATAGAGGGCATTTGTTGGAACATAATACCTTCTGTAAAATGAAGCTGGAAATTACTAGATAGCATCCTGAAATAAATGTTCCTCCTTAGACCTGTGCTAATTCAGAGGATCATACCATTTTTAAACAAGATGATATACGCAAATAACATCTGTCTCATTTCTAAAAAATGGCCCCAAGCTTAAAAATTCAAGTCTGGATCTAGATCTTACACCTCATGCACTGTCAAGAGCTCCAGGCTTGGGATCTGGCTGAACAAAAGAAAAAAGAAATAGAAATAATATTAACACCGAGATCCCAGCACCCAGGGCCTCTGATGAGCCCAGCAAGCACAGCAGGTTGGGACCCACAGGTACCAGATAAATTCAGTGATCAGGAGTTCATTCATTGGGTCTTTCTCAGCAGAAGGAATTCATTGCAGATGTGCTGTACCCATCTAGTGGGTCTTTCACCACATAATTGACATTTCTTTCACCACACAATTGACATTTCTTTCCCAGTGCACCAGCCACATTGACCAGAGATGAGGTGATATGTGGTGAGGACAACTGGAACAACAACATCTTCCCAGGAGTGGATTTGCCTGGAAAATTCACAGGACTCCAAATCCTGCTCTCTCCTCCCCCCATCAGCACACTGGCAGAGCAGATGTTGTTATATCACATAGATTTGCACCCCATAGATTCCTGTGTCAGCTTACAAGAGATATTTATACAAGAAGGAAACAGCACTTTGGGGTGTGAAGACAACAGTACAGACTGGGGAAAAAAAAAAAAATCAAACCTAGAAGGTGAGGTAAACCTGTTGTTTGTGGTGTTGGCTTGGTACCCGTGGAGGTCCAGGCTGGAGCCTGCTCTTTGAGAAAGGTATGGAATAGAAAGGATGGCAAAAAAGACCTCAGGGGCTAAGAATGCATCACCTTCAAGGAAAAGCAGAATGAGCTGGAGCAATTTAGTGTTAAGACAAGACAAATTCAGTGCAGGCAACGGGTGTCCAGTCTCTGAAAGTTATTAGTGCCAAATGAACTAAAAATAATTACAGTAAGCTAAACACACTCTTGATATTTCCAGCCTCCAGGAACTTGCATTTCCAAGACCTCCTAAACCCAAGAAGTTATCCTGGAATTTATTAACCCTCAACAGATTTTTATCTGTGTATTTGTCTAAGTGCTTTTCGAACCTGCCTAAGTTTTCAGTGGTCACAACATCCTCCACTGAGAGGTTTCACAACTTAATTACAAGCCTTGCGTGCTGCTTGAAGAACTGTATCTGCACGTTTGTCTGAACCTATTTCTTTCATATAATTTGATGGTAATTTGGTGTTCTTGTGCTGGAAAAGACCATCGTCTTTTACCTGTTGTCTCAATAGCCCTCATGGTTTTTAGAGTTCTGCATCACAGGATAAGAAGTCAGAGGCTTATCATGATGGATTTGGATTGCATGATAATGAAAAATTGTCTTTCTAGTGGTAAAGAGAATGAGACGGTGAAATAGATTGTATGGTAGGAGGATTAAGCTTGATTGCATGTGTCAAGAAGGCAGACAATCGATGCTGCTCATGGCGCAGTTTATCCCCTTCTGAAGTAAATGTCCACATTCAGTCAATTAAATTGCACTTTAAATTCCACTGACTATTGACTGGGGCTCCAGTGGCAACCATGAAGCTCCAGCAGCCTCCCCGCAGGAGAGGAGGAACATAACTAAAGTGAGAGGAGAAAAACACCACCCATTTGTTGGTGTTTGAGTCCACCCAGGCAAAGCAGCGCGGACAAACTTTCATCTTTAGCAAGACTGGGATCTGCAAAAATGCCATGATGATGATTTGAGTTACAGCTATGAAGATTTGCTTTCCCTGTGTATTCTTTGACTCCAGGCTCACACCACCAGCTCAGCTCCCATATATTCTGACTTTGCAAATGGTGCAGGGCAGCAGCAAACCGTGGCTGAGCTCTGTCACGTCAAGGGGTGGAAGTAAAGCCAAGACACTGAACTGTGGCAAGAAAAGATGGAATCACTTGAGTTCCTCGTTCTCAGCAAAGCCCACCACAGGTATTTTTCCCTCTGACAGTCAAATGCTGTGGCTTTGCCCGCCAGGATGCTCCTTCCTTTCCCAAACCTCCAGGGATTTGAGGGATCAAGAACTGACCTTCCCTCAAAGGGGCAAGCACTGGCTTTGGGTGGGCTTAGCTCACCCAAAGTTATTTCCATGGTGGAAATGACAAAAAGATGACCTTGGCTTTGACAGGCACCACCGTCTCAGCTGTGACACAGCCACGGAGCTCAGCACCAAGGACTGACACAGATTCCACAGCCTCACGAGTGTTCGGGTTCCTAAATCAGAGCTGCATTCACAGCACCACAAAGGTGAAGCCTCATCAGTTCCAGGTCCAAGGTCCCTCATGGAGCTGATTCCTCAGTCAGTGTTGCTGTGGCTGACTCCTTGCCAGCTGGTTAATTCCCCACCTTTCCACTCCTTCCAGGTGCACTTCATTATCCTTAAAATTTCATTATCGTTATGATTTCATTATCCTTACATCTAATAGAAAAGCTGGTTTTATTCTCTCTCTCTCACTCTCTCTCTTTTTCTTTTTTTTTTTTTTTTGGTGGAAAATGGCCACTCTTAAATCTATGTACCATAATAATGGCAATTAATGTGAACAGGCCATTTAAAAGCCATTGTATTGAGCTCAGCACAAGCCCAGCTGACACGCAGGAGCCTTTTATAACCCTGTACTCTCCGCATTATCATCAATTATCTCCTAATTAAACAACAAAATTCCCTTGAAATGCCCTGGTTAGACATCATTACTAAACATTTTGCCATCACTTAGTGGATTAATGTGTCTAATTAAATAACTTGCAGTGTGGAGGCAGGATCGTGGCATGATACTTGAAATGAGGTGTGCAAACCTCTATAAATTGTTTGAAGTCAAAACCTGCTTGGCTTGTATTGACAGAAAGGATTACTTTAAAAATCAATAGCTTCATTCTGTTATTTTTTTTCCCATCTGGGTGAATATAAACAAAGAAGCTGCCCACAAACTCCGGTAACAAATTGCCATTGGAAACGTTGGCTTTTCCATGCTCAGAGGAGAGACAGCTCATTTGCTCAGTGTTTTCAGGGGGTGGGAGTCTGGGGATTTCACAATAAGGATTTGATAAAATTTTCCAATTAATTTTCCACCAGTGATGAAAACTGTCCTTGAGCTTCACCTATGCACCCTCTGGGATGTCACTCCATACCAGAACCCAGCTTTACCTGTAATAGGGAATTCCTGAACTATTTATATGGTACTGTATCCAGTAGAAAGAATTTGGGACTATCTCTTTCAAACATCTGCTCCAGGGAGTGACCAAACCCAGGCTACTACTCTGTGGTCACAGGAATATTTCTAGATCCAATCTGCTTCCAGGAAACTTGGGGGCTTGCAGGTCCAGCTTCAGCAGCTGCCAGCTTTCCAGTTAGTGATGCAGACCATGAAAAAGCTCTTTTAGGATGTCTAAGATTCCTCTTTGGAGCTGTTCTGGGACTGTTCACATGTCCCAGTGACCCTGATGACAATGTTGACCCTCAAACCCATGACAGCAAAGGGCAAACCCAAATTACTGTTCTTCTGCCCTAAGAAGTAATAAACCAACAACCTGTCAGTGAAAAAAAAATAAAAAATCTGAGAAAAACATGATTAGGTGGTAAGGTATTTTCGTATCCTGCTGTGTCTGAGGATGTGCAGAGGGTTCAGATTTGTATTCAGATAAGGTGATCACAGTGAAACTGAAACTCCCTGCATGGTAAATACTTCTGACTAATGTCAAGGATGTTGCCTGAATTATTATAAACTCTGAGGCACCTACCAGAAGCAAGCATGCTCCAGATGATGGTTGGTTGGTTGGATGGGGCCCTGAGCAGCCTGCGCTAGTGGAAGGTGTCCCTGCCCAAAGCAGGAAATTGGAACTAGATGATTTTAAGGTCCCTTCTCACCCAAATCATTCCGTGATTCTGTGACTGTGTTGTTGGGTGGCACTCCAGAAACACTGGTGAAATGGCTTAAACACTCTCCACCAGGAGGCAGTCATTAAATCCCTTTTAAATGGCAGGTGATGACCTCGGCTTTTCACTTCATGTGCCCCTCTGGGCTGAGCAGCAGCTCCTCAGTCCTTCTCTTTCTGCCAAGCTGAGCACAGAACGATTCAAAGTGAAAGTCACACACACATGCACGCATATGAAAATGATGCCTTTGGTTTTCCTGTGGCCTGCAGTCTGATCACTGAACTGCTTTGGAAGATTGGTTGGCACATCAGTGCACCTCTGGCAGGTCAGACAGAGATTTCCTGGTGATCCCTCTCCGTTCTGCTGTGGTTTTCAGGGTGCTCAGCAGCCTGGGATGGCACCACCTGCCCCCAGGCCAATATCGTCATAGGTCACATGAATTAGAACCAAACCTACTCATCTCCAAACGAGCACTTCCTGCCTTCCTTTCAGCCCCGCATGTGTCGTCATCTTCTGCTTATTATAGTGCCCAGTGCTGGGTCACAAGGGATCGCTTCCCCTTTCTCCCCTTGCACCGCAGATATTGCACAAAGAGAACACCCAGAGAGCACAAACTGGGCACAGGGAGGCTCAATTTTATTTGAGCAAGGGATACAAGCTCTTGCTAGTGGGCTCAGTAGGGCAGCCTGATAAAAAGCAGGAAAATGAATCTGTGCAATAACGAAAGTGATGCCTCAAAGTTCAGGCTGGAGGAGGGGAGGTCACCCCCAGGCTGTGGAAGTGTCAGTCAGTGGCACAGCTCCTTCAACATGGAGATGAGAGCCTTCTCTTTAGTCAGCTGGAGTGCCACCTCTACTGCAAGGAACCTGGAGAAGAGAGTGTTAAAGAGAGCTGGAGAGGGACTTTTTACAAGGGCTTGTAGTGACAGAACAAGGGACAATGGCTTTAAACTGAAAGAGGGGAGATTTAGGTTAGACATTAGGAACAAATTCTTCCCTGTGAGGGTGGGGAGGCCATGGCACAGATTGCCTAGAGAAGCTGTGGCTGCCCCTGGATCCCTGGAAATGTTCAAGGCCAGGTTGGATGGGGGTCTAAACCACCTGGTCTGGTGGAAGGGGTCCCTGCCCATAGCAGGGGGTTGGAACTGGATGGTATTTAAAGTCTCTTCCAACCCAAACCATTCTGTTTGGGGACACTTGGGCAGGTTAGACAGGAGCTGTCAACCCCTCCACAGCCCCTCAGTCCTCAGCAGGAACAGCAAAAGCAAAACACATTGACTCTGTTTAAGTGGGAAGAAAAGAGCTGTGCGACTCCAGCCTGGAACAGAGCTATAGCTGTCCATCCTCTTGACCTCGTGCTCCACATCTTCTAGATCATCTCCCCAAAAGCAGACCCTCACCTTCTGAAATGTCTCCTACCTCATCTCCAGCAGCACATGGCTGTGCCAATCCCTGCAATTTTTCTCATTTTCCCTCAGCTGAGGGACTGGAGCTGACTCAGACACTGGGCTGAGGCTCTGAATTAATTTCAAACATGGAAGAGTCAATCCATCGACTTCCACAGTTCTTTCACATTAGAGAGGGGGAAATGGCTGCACGGGGAAGAACAGCCTGGAACAGCTTCCCTGGCTCAGTTATGTCACTGGCATAGCACAGCACGTCCCCTTGGCTTCCAATATCTGGGCAAACGCGATGAAAACATTTGCAAAACCGAAAATGAGAGTGGTGGGGAATACAAATAAACACACACATAAATACTCACATGGGCAGATGGGACACAAGACTGTTCTGTCCCTGCAGCTCTCTTTTGTCATCTGGGCATCTCTTTTTATATCTCTAACTTGTTGTCACCTCCTGCTTGCCCTGCTGCTGCAGGTGACAAGGCCCTCTCCTTGGTTTTAGACGCAGGCACCTGTGGTCGTACCCTGGGGTGTCTGGGGGTGTATATTTGTAGGATCTTCTGATATCCTATGCAGATTATGCCCCTGCTACATCCCTGCATCTAAATATTTCTGCAGAGTGCATATGGATGTGGCTTGGCAGTGTTAGGTTTACAGTTGGACTCGATGATCTAAAAAGTGTTTCTCCAACCTAAGTGACTCTATGCATGAATATGGATTTGTGTGCATAAATATCTTGGGGTTTGTTATTTTTAAGCGTCTAGATTAATACAAAATGGTTTCAATATTCCGTTTTCTGGCTCTTAAAAAGCATGTATTTAAAATTAAGCTCTTAACCTGAACTCTTAAATTAAGCTCTTACTCTTAAATTAAGCTCTTGACCTACTCTTTTAGTAAACTTCAAACCTAGACCAATCCATGTAACTTTTGGCTCCAGAACATTCCTTCTGCCCCCAGACTCAAACAGAACAACCCCTCCCACTGACACTGAACTAAACTCACACAAGTATGAGTTGATCCAGACTTCTCAAATGATTGGAGATGTGCCTGCCGTGGTTTAAATGAGCACAAACTTCTCCAAGTCAATGAACTTTAACTGACTTACAAAGAGCCGCCTCTTTTACTTCACCTTCTTGAGAAATTTGATCTGAATTAGACTGGCAGTTCTCCATGGAAGTGAAATTCTACATGAATTTCAGATGGCAAAGACGTAATTCCTAGAGGGAACATGCACTGCTTCAGCATCACAGTTATTGTTTAGCATTCGTATTTCACCAGCACCTTGATATAGTCCATGGTGAAAAGCTCTCATGCTAGGATATGTCCAGACCTGTAGAAGTGAAAATTGCTCTCCCACAGAGCTCAAAGATCCAAATCAAAAAGAACTGGAGGAAGGGAGGGACACTACTGGAATGAAATGACAAAAATAGAGGCAGAGTCTTCATCCTCAGTGCTAAGTTACTGACATTACAAAAAGTCAGGGCCCTGTGCACCTCGTGACCTTCCCATTGCAATACAGAGCTGATTTCCCATTACTGAACGTGCAACGACCTAAGAAATAGCGTGAATTAAGAGTTTGTGCAGTGACATTTTTAAACATTCACTGACTTTTAGGGAAAGCCCACAATGAATATTAAACAAGCCCCTGCCTTTCCTGGGGTTGATGGGTAGGACCTGATTCTCTCAGTTATGTGCGGTGACCTTTCAAAATCTTTTTTGTCGCCGCACTGTTCCCATGGTTCTTCAGCCTTACACACTCCGGGACTTCAAGAGAATTAAGTCTCTTCTGCTGGTAATAAATGGAGCCCTGCATTCTCTCACCTTTTAGTCAAAGGACTTTTGACTAATGCTACTGTGCACAGAAGAGTGCTCAGAAATTATAAGAGCATTTGAGTGCAAAGCAGAGACACCAGTGAAAAGAATTGCTGGTTTCAATTGTTACATTTAGTGCTACAGCACCTTGATGCCTTACAAAACACCCAGATTAAGTCCAAATCTGCAAGGCTGTACTGGAAGATAAAGCACAAAGCTTTCTTATCACCAGAGTCCCACTCGAGCCCTCAAAATAGACTTCAGGTACAACTGGAGTGCTGCACTCAACTCCTACGTGGGGGACCCTTTATAAAAGTAATTTAATTTCAAGGCATGTTTGAGTTTTTTCTTATATATCCTGAAGGAAATCATAGGATCAACCACTTGGGATCAGAAAGCAAAAAACAGATTGTAGTTTTGTTTTTCCTCTCCATCTTTTGTTTCTCCCCTCATTAGCAGGCACTGCTGAGCAGGCTTCCAGCCACCTAATCCTCTCTGAGAGCTCTCTCTAAGAATCAGACAAAGCTGGAGGTAAAACATGATTCATACACAGTGGTGTTTGTCATTGTCTGGAAAGCAAAATGTTCAAATGCACCAGAGACAAAATAGCCTGAGCTGACACTGTGATAACCTACTTTTAATAATACATGAATGCTTCAGAACGGTGTGCTTGGAGTTTGGTTGAGTGTCAGTGGAAGGGGTTGTTTCGTTTGAGTCTGGGGAAGGAAGGAATGTGCTGGAACCAAAAAAAGAAGAATCATTAAGGCTGGGAAAGACCTCCAAGACCATCAAGTCTAACTTTCAGTGAAGCAGCCCAGGATTTATTTCATGCCGGGGGTCCAGAGTACTTGCAGCCAGTTGTTAGGTTATCCCAAAGTTTTATTTCCGTAACTGTGGCGACAAGGACAATATACAAAGATTGTGATCCAATGCACAGATACCAACGATCAACCAGCCCTTCCTCCACACCTGTACTGTCCCAGAGCACCTCCTTGAGCAGCTACAAGAGCTCATTTCAGCTGAGCTCAGGTATTTCTGCACTGTATGAGGGCAGCAGCAGCAATGGCATCCCCAAAACCAACCCGAGTGAGGCCACATCCTCTGTGCTCACCCACAGCACTGTCCCTGTGTGTGCTGCCCCAAATCCTCACCTCCTGGGCGGGAGCTCTGCCTCCCTCACAGCCTCTCCTCTTCCCACAGCTTAGACAGGGTACTGAAGGTTACCTACAGCAATAATCTGTCCTTAATTTCTTCCCCTTTTTCCTCCCCTGGTCTCCTAACAGGAGTGTGGAGTTCTCAGTGCTTCTGTCCACACTGAAATACCCCTTGACCACAGTGGGCATGAGGGTCATACCAGCCTGAGTTCTGCTCCTAAGGGGGTGATGGAGTGGCCTTCAGCCAGGGAAATAGTAAGGAAGACAACCATGAAATGCCTGGAGATCTCCCTTTTATTCTGACCTGTGATGAAATCCAATTTCTGCTCCTGCTAGCCATGCTGCAGCCTCTTGGATACCCAAATGGCTTATAATCAGTTAAGAGAGTGAGAGGATCATTGCTTACTTTAACTTCAGGCACCTTCCTAAAGCTGGAATTGCTCAGGACATTGCCCCAGGTATCTCCTGATCCTAGCTGAGAGCTCTGGAGCATCTGCCTCTGAGGACCAGCTCAGAGATGGCCTGAGGGCACTTGGTCTTCAGAGGGAAGCTGGCACATTTGACACCATCTGATTTTGTTTTTTACCTTGCCGCTGAAAATTGAATCTGTTTTGTCTCTTTCTGTGTGCCCCAAAGCTGAGGTCATTGATGGAAGAAGTATCCTGGACAGCCTGGACTTCCAGGGAACAGAGGGTCCTGTGGAAAGTCATCATTTGGAGAATGTTGTGGGCATAATAGAAAGGATCACAGAATCACAGAACGACAGAATCACCGAATCAATTAGGTTTCAGAAGACCTCTGAGATCATCAAGTCCAACCTGAAACTCAACACCGCCTTGTCAGCACAGAATCAATTCAAATATGTGACAATGATGTGACAATGGTTCCCTTAACCAGACCCTGATGTGTTTCCACCTGCCAGCCCTGATGGTAAATGCACTCACATCAGACATTTTCATAGCACCTAGAAAACGTTTTGACCTTTCACCTTAACCATTAAGAGAAAGCAACCAGCAAACCCATTCCTCACCCAAAATATTCACCACGCAGAGGTCAGATCTGAAATGTTACCGTCAGCAGCCTCTGCTCACCCTGACTTACGCTAACTCTGCAGCAGAGAAGGACAATTTCTGGGAAACTTAGGAGGAGTGTGCACACCACAGCACCCAACTGAATAACTCATTATTAGCAAAATTTCACTGGGAAACAACACTCTCTAGCAGAGCCCTTGTTTCTTGTGAACTGGGCACTTCATGAGAATTAACAAGTGAGGTCAGGTGGGAAACACAGAGAGAATTCAGAGAAATAAAACAAGCACCTTTACAGATCATCCTTGGCTCTCACACACTCTTGGTACAGAGTTCAGCCATGGGAGGACACCATGATGTGAGTCCTCAGCAGAAAGGATCAAAATTCAGACACCCTAATCTAAAACTGAAAATTAAAAATAAAAATAAAAAAACTAAAAATTTTTAAAAAGAAAAAAAAAATAGCCTCCCAGTCATCTTGCCTTTAGAGTACACTCTAAAGGGGTAAAAAGGATAACAAAGATAAATGTGAGCATGCTGGAAATGTTGCTGATCTCCTAACCTCTGTGACCTCCCTGGGCAATGCCTTCTGCTGATTTCAAATGAAACCAGAAGGTTTTTAACTGGCAAGACAGGGGAAGTATAAATACATAACAAAAGGAGCTCAATATCATTCAGTTGCTCACAGAGGCCATGGACTCTCCATCCCTGGAGACATGCAGAAGCCTGGCCACGGTCCTGGGCGCTCAGGTCTCTGCGGCCCTGCTCGAGCAGAGAGCTTGGATAAGGTGACTTCCAGAGGTGTCTTCCAACCTCGACCATTCTGTGGCTCTCTGATTTCAAAGCTGACATTTGACTGTAGATTTTACCTCAGATTTTCCTGTGCAATCAGTTAATGTTATCAAAAGAGCCAGGAATGGTCCTGCAACACTCAGAGCAGGCACTTTGTCTGCAAGGATGGTCAACAATGTCCAGTCCAAGCTTGGAGCTGGCTTTCCATGATCCCCATTTCAGGGAGGATTTCTGGGGATGGCGTCTCTGCAGAAGTCAGGGGGTGGGTCCTGCTTTCACACAAGCAATGTGAGATTGCTCTCCAGGACAGGAGAGCAGCTTTTGATTATGAGTCATTTTGCATTTTTCCAGCAGTTTCAAAGCAGCTCACCTTTCCTGCAGCAGCAGCTGGAGTGTGTGCTCACACACCGTGAACTTTTTGGAAATGGGGAGGTTTTCACCCACTCCCACCCCACCACCACCCACCCACCTCTTCCCCACCACCACTCTGATCACTCAGCCCTTCATGTGGCCATTTCCTGTGAAAATGATGCCTCTTACAGGCAAAGGGCAACCCCTTTTTTTGTTTTCTTTTGGTTTTGGCTTTTTTTCCTTTCTCAGTTTTGCTTTGCTTGTGTTTTTTATATCCAGACTGTGGTGCTACTCTGGCTGAGAGTACGATGAGGAGATGGGTTGAGTCAGCAAAGGAAGCCATAAGCAGGAGTGGGGAGGCAGGAGAGAGGACTGGGGAAGCAGGAGAGAGGCAGAGTGTGGGAACCAGCAGGTGAAGGCAGGCAGAGGCTTTGCCTCTCTCAACCTGTGCCCTAAAATACATTTTGTACACCTGCTTAAATGGATGATTTTGAGTGCTGCTGACAAACCACAGTATTGAGCCCGAAGCGACGGAACAGGGACTGAGAAAAAGCTTTGAAACTTTTTAAAATCACAGCTGAACAAACTTTATGGACTGGGAAGACATTTAGCACCATATGCTCAGGTGATCTTTGCCATGAGACTATTGAAGGATATTTTAACACCACCAGGGATAGGACCTGCACCATGATTTATTTCTCTTTGTAACTTGAAGGGGACAACACATATCTCCAGCCAAGGAATTCAAAGCAAGTAAAGTCAGGCTGGACCCTGTAGAAAGACTCTCCCATAATTACTCAATATTTTCTGATGAAGCCTGGGGGATTGGCATCGTCACACAAACCATTTTACAAGTGGTTTGATTCGCTCACTGCATTTCCTGTCCTCTTCTGGGGAGGCCAGGGAGCTCCTGAGCTGGAAATGTGTGTGTGGGAACGTCTGTGTGTGGGAACAGGGGGTGTGGGAGGTGCTGGACCCACCATACATCTCACCAGGTAAAAGGGATGAAGTGACCTCTGCTCCTCTCTAAGCCCTTTTTTATCACTGCTAGAAGAGATTGAAATGTAAAATAAACCTCACAGTAACATGCAGTGCACACTTGGGGCAGAAATAGAAACCATTGAGGGCGGGAAAGAAAAAAATACTAAAAAATACTGAAAAATGCTAAAAAAACTGAAAAGAACTTAACCTGCTATATTTTCTTCTTTCTTTTTCAAACACATCAATGAATTAATTTCAATGAATTCACAGCACAGACAAAGAGGAATATTATATCTGCTTTTGCAGCAGTTATTAAATACGTGCTCTGGTTATTTTCCCCACACACATCCTTTAAAAATTAACTACAAATTACAAACAACTATCCTTAAAAACAAACAGCAGAGACCAAATATTTTGAGAATGAAACTTTTCAGAAAAGCCCTCTGCCCAGGTGAAACGCTCAATCAGTTTTGGATTTTTTTCTTACTGAAAATGTGGGTGGTTTTCAAATACAGGAAAGAAAACACGATGGCTTGCGGTGATATTTTCCACCAGAAAGATGCAGCTTTAAGGGCTTTTGGTTTCCAGATACCTCCACCCACAGGAGTGGCCTCGCCTGTTGTAGAAGTTAACAACTAACTGATTAGTTGTACAAGTCAAGTTAAATGACAATAACAGTGCGAGCAGTCGATGTGTGTGTCAGTGGAAGCTCTGTGTCACCTGGGCAATTATCCTGAGTTTGGGTAATTAATATGGCAGCTGCCTCCCAGACCACAGCGCCGTCGCTTTTCAATACGACAAAAAGCCGCTGTGAAAAGGAAAAAAGAAGTGGAAAGAAGTGGGAAATCTGTTCTCTGTATCCCTGGTGGACAGGATGGAGTTGAAGAAGTCCCTGCTCATTGACAAACTTTAAAGATCCTTTCCAATCCAAACCATCCTGTGATTCTCTGATCCCGTAGAAAGAAGAGGGCTTCAATCCCAGCAAGGAAGGTTTAGGTTGCACGAGAAGGGCAGTGAAGGACAACTTTGGGACAGGAAGGTGTGGCGCTGTCACCAGAGGTCTGGAGTGACAAGATGGGTGAATGCCCCTTTAGAAAGGGCTCGTGTTGATTTATTTTCCTTTGCAGCAAGGGTTGGAATCTTTCGCTTGTCTTGCCAACAGTTTTTCATGATCTGAGATCTTGTTGCACAGTCAAATGTTTTGCTGGGGGAGAGTGCAGGCTCAAACCTTCTTCTGCCAGGTTGGAGGTAAGTGGCCTGGTGCACTGTTTTGTGTGTGATACTTGGACACTAATCCTTGAGCCTAAATATTTGCACAACTGCAAAATTCCCACAGGCTAAGTGATCATCACATAACCACCTGCTGTGTCATGCTCTGTGCCCAGGTCACAGAATCACAGAAACCTTCGATGGTTTGGGTTGGAAAGGGCCTTAAAGATCATCTCATTCCAACCCCTTGCCATCAGCAGGGACACCCTCCACTAGCCCAGGTTCCTCAAAGCTGTGTCCAGCCTGGCTTTGAGCACTTCCAAGGATGGGATCTGACCTGTGTGGGTGAGGCAATGGGGTCAGGGAATGGGGGACAGCGCATGGGGCTGCATCCCAGCTGGGGAAATGCCACTACAGAGCCCAAAGCCTGTACCCAGCCTAAGGGCAGGGAGCACAATGGTTCTCCAAGCATCAGGCTCCTGTGCAAATTTTAGCAACAGCATCAGCAGACAGCAGAGCTGAAATCTTAAGCTTGGAATGAGAATACATGAGGTTCTAATCATCTACAGCTCACCTTCACTTAGGGTGAAAGAACCTATTCTGTATGCTTGTGGTATCAACAGCCCAGGAAAATGGACTCTGGCACAGACAGGAAGGATGGATGTGTAAGTTAATGGGGTGTGAACAATTAAAATGCAAAATCATCTGCCTCATGAAATGTCTTTTTCTCTCCTGCCAGAGAAAGGAATAGGTATTTCAGCCAGCTCTAATTGTTCCAGAAAATAGGAAAGAACCACTCTTTGAAAGAAATGTATTTCCCCTGATTTCCAAAATCCCAGCAGCCTTTCCCTTTGCCTCGCCTTGCCTCCCATTTCTTTATTTTAATGCATACTTTACATTTTAGAGATCAGCATCAAGGGCAAAATAATCACAATAATATTCAAGGAACCATCCCATCCTGTTCAAAGGGGACACTTGCAGGCCCTAAAATCTCTAAACACCCTCCTTGGGGTCATCTCAAACAAAACATCTTTTACAGGTGTGGCAGGTGCCCTGCTTTGTACATTGATCTTTTGGAGAAACACTAATTGAGATACTTCAGTGGAGCCTCTGGAGCCACAGAAGGTACCTGACCATGGCCTCGTGTTTTCTGTGGGTACACCAAGGGGGTAAAGGACATCTTTAGGTCTCCTCACTGTAGCAGTGATCAGCAAAGCCCACGAGTCTCACAGATATGGTGCGGTCCTGGAGGATGGGAGGGATTCCCACTGTCTTCTCCAAAATCCCTTGGCATCCACATTTCTGGGGGTTTCTTTCCTTCCTGTGGCTCCTCTCCCACTTTACTGGGCCGGTCTCCTGCTCCACATCCACCTGTCCATCACCCCCAGCATCACACCATAGGAGGAAACCACAATTCCTGTGGAGATGAGAAGGTCTGCCAGAGGATATCCTGGGCAAAACCCACTTTTGACACCCTCAGCCCTTGAAAGGGGTGCACCAAACCTGTCCTTCTTTCATCCAACACCCTGGTCTGAGGTTTCAAACACCTATGTCCGAGAACATAACGTGATGGGAGAGATGAATGACGAAACAACTTCTCTGCTGACATTCTCTCTGCACTCCTCAGCAATCCCCGTCAGCCACGACAGCAAGGCTCTGCAGCCTGGAAAAAAATCAGGTTGTCCTATTTCATTATTTTGGGAGAGAGTTTCACTGCAGCCTCTGTTTCCCTGTCGGCAACAGGGACGGTGTGTGCCAGCCCTGAGGCAGGGTCCCGTGCGGGACCGACACGATGCTCCCAGCTCGTCCAGCCCCCAGGATCGCGATTTTTGGGGGCAAACACCAGAGGACACCCGCGGGCGGGGAGGGGAACGCGGCGGGCACGGAGCGGGGTGGCGCCGAGGAGGAGGAGGAGGAGGAAGAGGCAGCGAGGGCAGCGCGGCGGTGGCTGCGGACGGCCCGGGGTGCGCTGCTTCCCTGCGGGGGCGGCGGCAGCGCTGAGCCGGGCCGGGCTGAACCGAGCCGGGAGGAGCCGAGCGGAGCCGGGCTGAGCCGGGCCAGGTTGAGCTGTGCCGAGCTGTGCCGGGCGGAGCTCAGCGGAGCCGGGCTGAGCTGATCTGGGCTAAACCGGGCGGAGCTCAGCGGAGCCGGGCGGGACCGGGCTCAAGCCAAGCTGCGCTGAACTGAACTAGGGTGCGCCGAGAAGAGCTGAACTGAGCCGAACCGGACTGATCCGAGCCGAGCCCAGAGGGGCTGATCGAGCTGATCCGAGCCGAGCCGAGCCGAGCCGAGCCGAGCCGAGCCGAGCCGAGCCGAGCCGAGCCGAGCCGAGCCGAGCCGCGCTGTGCGGGCAGCAGGTACCGCCGGCAGAGCGGGAAGGGATGCGCGGGGATGCAAGGAGGATGCGCGGGGATGCTCGGGGGATGCGCGGGGATGCAAGGAGGATGCGCGGGGATGCTCGGGGGATGCGCGGGGATGCGCGGGCAGGTCGGGCAGGCTGTCCCGCTGCAGGGCGATGTGCCGGGGGTTGGTGGGACCCCCGGAGGGACAGCCTGTGCAGCAGCACCGGGCAAGTTGAGGGTGCTGTCGGCATTTCATTGTGCCTGGGCGCTCCGCTGCAGCCATCGGCTCTCCTGGGACGGAATTTTAAATCTTGACATTTGTCCGGAGAGTTGTGCTTCTTCTTTTTTTTTTTTTTTTCTTTTTTTTTCCCCCTTAAATAGGAGTCTAAATTACTTTCAGCGTCTACACTTCTTGTCTCTAGCGAGTGACTGTGGTTTCGCCATCACATTTTCCTGCCTTTAAAAAAGTGTTGTTTTCTCCCGTGTATCTTCATGCAACAACGGGGAAAGTGAGAGACACAATGAAAAACGATTGCAAACATCTTTAGTCTAGACAGTGAACAAACTGGGGGAAATACAGAGGGAAAACACTTTCCCGTGCAGGGCTCAGTGATGTTTTGTAGGTGTTTCATGGTCACAGAATATGTGATTAGGCAGCCAGATAGAAGTCTAGCTTTAGATGCGATGTTGGTATATCAATGAGTATGTCACTTTTGGATCGAGTTTGTAATGTTCTAGAAACGAGAGCTGCGATAAGTTTGAAGGCAGATTCGGGCAGTTAAAGAGGAATGAAGTGCCTCCATCCCTCCTCCGCTCCGCGGTGTTCGAGCTGCGTTTCCTTTCGGAGGAGGGGACTGGGAGCCCCAGCCTGGCCGGGCTCCCTGCGTGCACATTGAACGCGAATGAAGTTAAACTCTTGGGTGTAATCTGATCCTTTTTAAGTGAAACTACAAGGCAGGTAACCAACTTCTCGGCTGTACTTTAATCTCCAGTAGTGTGATACTTTGCAGAGGGGAAAAGCTTCTTCTTTTTTTTTTTTTTTTTTTTTTTTTTTTTATAGTTCCACCGATGAAAGAACAGTAGCAAAAAAACCGACTTCAGCAGCTGAAAGCCACTCAATTGAGTCATGCTAACAGCAGATTATTTAGTAGGGTTACTAGGGCAGGAAGAGATAAAGTTTCACTGAACTTGCTATTAAAGAAAAAAAAAAGGTGGGGGGAGGCAGAGCTATTTGTAGTGAAAAGGGCAATGTTGGAAGTTTTGTATTTTTGAACAGCCAGGGCCTTGAGGCCCTGGATGCATTTTTTTTTTCTTTTTTTATCCTTCTTTTTAATTGAAGAAAGGACTCCACATCCCTGTCGAGGCCACCAGGCATTCTGATTTTCTGGGGAGTGTGCTTTAGGAGCAGAGTTGAGGGACCAGCAAGGAGCACCTGCTCCAAGGAGGTTCTTGTCCCACCTGGTTGTGGTGGGGCCGGGCTGTGTTCTGAAGTATCAGATGGCCTCCTAAGATTCTGCTTTCCTGGAGTTCACCCTGGAGCTGCCATTGCCTGAACCTCTGGCATCAGCGTTGGATCTGAATCCCCTGTGGGCTCCACGTTGTTGCCTCTGTCTTTTTTTTTTTGCTGTCTCGGCTGGACATGAGACTTTGGTGTCCACCAGCCTTTACTTTCCAAGGCTCCCTGAGCCCCTCATTTTCCCCACACGACTTTTTAGCCAACCCCTGTGAGGACATGTGGTGAATTAAGCAAGTGATGCTCAGCCTGTGCAGAGGTTTTGGACTGGAAAGCTTCCCTGCCTTAAGATGATGCCCCAGTTTCACTGGCACAGGCAGTGCAGAGTTTAGTTTGACTTTCTCCTCACTTCTACATGTATTTTGTGATTTTTAAAAAATTTTTTTTAAGCTCTATTGAAGATTCAAGTCTCTCTTCTGAGCCTCCACCCTGCAGCTCAGTAGCCCCCTGTGCCCAGGCTGGTTTTGTACTCAAGCTGCTACACTGGGGAAACCTTTTACATTTTTTTTTCCACCCCTCAGAGAGCTGTGAGGGTTATTACACAGCCAGGGTGGAGCTAAGTGAGGCTTTTTCTTCTGCCTCTAGTGTGTTTCCTTTCAAAGAAAGTAACTTGGTTGACTTTCAGGGCTGCTCACAGAAACAGCACATGTGGCTCAGTGTCCCAACGGAGGCGGAGAGCTCAGAGGAAAGGTTTAGAGGGAGAGGTGAGGAAGGAGGGATGGAGGGAATAAGAGAAGCAGCTTAGCTTTCCCAGAGTGCCAAATTTTTATTTTCCTTCCTTGGGATCTTTTCCATGTGAGTCTCTGCTTATCCTCCCACTTTGGGCTGAAGGAAATGATAGGGTGAATATAACTTCTGATGGCGACTTTTTGGTTTCTTTTCTCATTATCTGAGTTTAATTGCAAAGAGCTCTCCAGCAGCCTGGGAGGGAGATGAAGCACGGAGCACCTTCCATGGCTTTGTCAGGAGGGCTGTTCTGCTCTTGGCTTCTTTTATGCATATGTTTGTGGATCCAAGTTAAAACACTTGGCTGCAGATTCTCCTGTTGCTTCCCGTTTTGCTGAAGCCAGAAATTGTGTAAACAGAGCGTTGTTGTTTCCCTGAGCTTCGAGAATGTGACTCTCAACATGGAAAAGGAAGGGAAAGTCAACACAGGAGTGTGAACATCCAAAACCTGTATGTGTGAAATGATCTGTGGGACCAACCAGAGCCCTGATCCTGCAGTCACAGGTACCTGCAGCTTTGTACAGCTCCCTCACAGGGTTGCTCACATCCCTGTTCTCACACAGAAACCTTCTCCAGCTCACGCTGGTGATTGACAAAGGAAGCAGCCTGCAAACACGCACTGACAGTTTGTTTGCATCCCGCGATGTTGTTCTCTCTTTGCCTCCACGCCTTGCATCCGACTCCTGGTTGAGAGGAAAACATTGGCAAAGGCAGCCTAAGCTGCAAACCCATCGCTGTAGCCAACTGCAAAGTGTTTTTATTGTATCCTGGCTTGTTTGTGTCAATTTTGTGATTTATCTGCAGCACTGCTTCTTTGTGTTAATATTGTTATTTATTGGGCCTGTTGGAGAATTTTGAACTCTCACCACCAGCCAGATCACATCCAGCAGCAGAGATAACATTTATTAACTGTCATGGTGTGAGTGGAAGGAACCCAAATTCCTTTTTAAATCACGCCCAGTTGTCTTAGCAATGGATAATTCCTCTGGTTTGTATCGTACCTTTTAATAACATCATTGCTTCAGAGCAGTTTGCTGGGGCAGAATGGTGCCATCCCATTTGGGAATATTTGTATTTCCACCTATGCATGAGAATATGTGCTGGGTTTGCTCCTTTTGGGCAGAAATGCTGAGTGGAATAAGCATACGGTTTTAAAGGATGTACCCAGGGTGAGATGAAAAGAAAATGGTGCAGCTTTCACAAAACTGTGCCCCATCTCTCTCACCCCGGTGCCATGTGCGGTGAGAATGTAGGGCTCAATTATCTCTCAATTATAGCTTTCTTGATATTTATCTGGGCCATGAGATGTACAGGGGATAAACTCTATGTGACATCTTTCTGGGTTTTTTTAGTAAATGGTCATTTCCACATCACATTTGACCCATTTTGGGCTGTAATCAACTGCCTCAATTGTTAAGGCATTTAATTTGCTTGGCATTCATTATGAAGAAGTCTATCCTCTTTTCCTTATCATCCCACTTATCTGCAGGAAATACAAAATAATCAGAGCATGTGCATAGGAAATACCAGCCCTAAAAGGCAAAAAAAAAATCTGGATGATGAGCGAGGACAGGGAGGTTATGAATCTTGGGGCCATCCATGGATCGTATTCAGCCTGATTCTGTTAGAATCATAGATCACAGAATGGTTTGGGTTGGAAGAGACCTTAAAGCCCATTGAGTTCTAACCCTGTGTCGTGGACAGGGACACCTTCCACTATCCCAGCTTGTTCCAAGCCCCATCCAACCCGGCCTTGGACTCTTCCAGGGTTTCTTAATGAGAAATCTGTATTCATTTACCAAATCTGTATTCAAATACCAAATCTGCATTTCATTTATCATCTCCTGGCATAGATGAGGTACCTACAGTGATGCAAAAAGTCAGTTTCCATCCAGGGTTGTCAGACCATGGAGAGTTAAAGGAAAGTGTTTGATGTGACATCTAGAGGAGAAGTTGGAACATCTTCCATTACATGTAAAGGAATCCAAAAATGACATAAAAAACCGTTTGTACTTATCACATGATAATTATCAGCCAACATGGCAGTGGGAGGGCTGTCTCCAAAATTCCAACTGCCATGACAGGAGCTGGGGATGAGAAAGCACATGAATCCATAAAAATAATTTAATTCTATATACATATTATTCTTATATACAGTGTATATGAGTGAAAGCAAACGCTGAAAAGCCACGGTACATCTGGAAATAGAAAAGGTGAAGGAAGGAGATGGAAAGAAGGAAGAGGTGTTGCAGCCTTGCGTGTAGCAAGATTCCAGCTCTCCCTGGGCGCAGTGACCTGCTCCCAGGAAAGGTGTTAAAACAGCAGGATCTAAGCTGGACAAGAGAAATGAAAGTCTTTTCCTTCCCAAAACACAGAATATGTTCACGGTTTTTAAGTTCTTTCATGGAAATATTTTGGTCCATGGCAAAGGTGTTTTGATTGTGAGCGCTGCTACTGTTTCTTGCAGGAATTTAGTTAAAGATGACCAATGCATTTCAGTTCAGTTATTTCCTGGGGCTTCCAAGGTGCAACTGGCAGCAAGGTTTTCCTTGGGTTTAGTAGGGGAATATTTTATCCTTGTCTGTCCCCATTGATGCAATAACTCTCCACTTTGTAACCAGTTCTTTCCTTGGGATCAAACACACAACAGCAGTTGCCTTATTTAGGCTAAATGCCTTTATTTGAGAGGCCAGATTTAACCTGTAATCTATATAAACTGCCCAGATACATGGCCTCGGTTTGTTTGTTGTTTTTTTTTTTAAAAAACCCAAATGAAACAAAACAAAAGAAACAAAAACCAATACCAAAAAGTAAAAGAGAGAGAGAATCCTGCTAGTGGCAGCAGGATTGTCATAGAATCATTGAATCATTGAATGGTTTGGGTTGGAAAGCACCTTAAAGATCATCTCATTCCAACCCGCCTGCCATGGGCAGGGACACCTTGCACTCAGTCAGGTTGCTCAGATCCTGTCCTTGAACACTTCCAGGGGTGGGGAAAGAGATCAAACACACTCACATAAAGCTGGAGTGACTTTCCTGAGCCGTGCAGGTGTGTTGCAGTTTTGCCTTGGTGCAAATGAAGTCCTGATTCAGCTTGGTCTTTTCATGACCCTGTGATTTTTTAAAGGGCAGATAACGATCCCCAGGGACGCTCAGGGACACCACAGCCAGCAGCAGTATGGCTGTCACATTCCCAAAGATTTGGGGTCACCTGTTGCCGTAAATCCCCAAGAACCTGACTCCAGACTTCTGCAAATGCTTTGGGAGCAGAAGCTTAACTTCTGTTTCCAAACTAAACTCACACGTGATTAATTTTTCACTTGGATCCAAGCATTTTCTTCTGATGAGGTTCTTGATGTGGTTGTTTCACTTTGCTGTGGTGTTTCTGTGTGCTGGTGAGGCTGCTCCTCCTACCTAAATCAGCAGCAAAAGTCAGGAATGGCTGAGGTGGGAGAAGAATCTGAGCGAGAGGGGAGGCATTTTGGGGCTGATATGTCAAGAACAGAAAGAACAGGAAGAGCAGCTGAGGCTCATGGAGATCTGTTTTGACTTGTGAATGGGATTTGGACAAGGTCGTGCCCTACTTATCCATGGAGCACAAAGACAAGTGCAGTTGTGGGAGTCACTGTTGCTTTTCTTGAAGGACTGTGCACGTGTTGAGGGCTGAATTTACCCAGGTTTTCCCCTCCCACCCTTACTGTAACTCTTGCTATTTATGTTTTGATTTACAACACGGGTGAAATAGTAAAGAGGGGCATCCTCCAGCTTCCGTTTTCAGCTCGGGCCAGGGGAGTGTGTCAGGACAACCACAGACATGGTTATTAAAATGATTAAAACATTGTTTAAGTAAATAAAGAGCTCCTGAAAACAGTTCCTTTTCGCCCTGTCCCCCCTCTCCATCAAAGCAAGGTGATTCTCTGCGATGTGTTTTGTGGTGCTATTGGAAAGGTGGTGCTTTTACCAAATCTCATCATTAGAAAATTCAATTATATGACTTCTGTCAGTTTTCCCAGTTGCTAGCAGTTAGCACTGTCCTTCTGCGTTATTTATAGAGCAGATTCAAACCCCACAGAAAGCAAATAAAGGTTTCAGTGCGTTTTGATTCAGTCTGTTATACTTAGGCAAAGCTGCAAACCCACATGTGTTAGCTCACGTGGGTTTCAGTGCAGAAACACCACCCACAAGCTGATCTCTGAATTTCCTCAGCTCCTGGCAGGTGAGACCCCCCTGTGGGAGCCATCCCTTCGTGGCTCAGAATCTGGGATGCCACACAGACTCCTCCACCTGAACCAGCTGCCAGCTTCCCTCAGCCATGGGGAGAAAGAGCCATTTGAGGTCACCAGGCATTTGACCCATTTTAGTCAGCGACATGGAGATAATGGAAATTGAAAACCCAGCAGGTCTCTTTCTTTCTGCTGTTTGTGAAGAGGGCCTGGGGTGAATAGTCCACATGCAAATGTATACGGAGTAGGTAGGAGAGTGGATTTCTAAAGCTGGGTGTCAGGAATTGGTTGGTTTGAGTGAAGAGGGGAGGGAAAGGTCCTTCAGAGTGTCCCAGTCTGGGATTTTGTGAGTGTACCTGGACATCTGAGTGTATGGCTGAGCTTTTCTCTGGCCCGTGGTGTGTGCAGGAGTGACAGCACATTCCCTGGGCTCTGCACTGCTCATCTGAGCTGGGACAGTGATGCTGAGGTGAAGCAAATATCCTCTGCTTGTTCATGATTTACATTTTCACACTGTGAAGACGAACTCATGAAGGTTTTGCTCAAGCAGCCAGGCAGTGTTTTGAAAAAAACCCAAACCAAACCAGAAACTAAATTAAAAACTAAAACAACAAAAAACCCCCCTCTATCCCAAAAACTTCAGCACTTTGGGCTAAAATTAATGTTCTCTGTGCAAAAGCACAGAAAGGAACTGGTGGATAAATGATGCAGTTGATGTGAGTTAAATGGTGAGTGGAGTGAGAAGATATGAAGAGGTGGAGAAAGTCTCCCAGGAACTGATCTGAAGCTCTGACACTGAGAACAGGGCACGAGACTATGAATGGGGAGAGGACTTCCAGCCTAACTGGAGCCAGAGCTTCTTTATTTAAATATAAGTGTAGTTTTAAATGGAGTATGACTGAAGAAGAGGAAATGATATATCAGATTTTATTACAGGAGGTGGCTGGAGTCCAGATTCATTGGGAATGGGAAAGACATGGAAGTTGGAGTTGGGATGGTGTTGACAAGAGATGGCACAGATGTGGCACCTGGGATTGATGGAAGCAACAACAACAACAACAATTGGGGGCGATTGTGGTGAAGCTACGGCAGCAAAAATTGGTGGAGCAGAGAATGGCAGGAGCTCTAGATCTACCAGCTTCTGCTGTGCAAAAGAAATATTTCTGGTTTTAATATATATTTATGTTATTTAGCAGAATAACCGTGAAGCTGCAAAGGTGTGGAAAAGGCTGAATTACCTGAGATATCCGTGGTGTTACTCATTATAAAATGTGAGCTGAGCCAGTGCTCACAGGGGCAGAGATTCCTGCAGACTTCCTGGGAGGATTTCAGGCAAGGAGGAGGCAACTGAGGGCTGTGGATCAGAGCTGGCCTCGTGCTGTTGGGTGCCTAAAATGAATTGTCTGGCAGTCAGGCATCTTTCTGCAGTTCCTATTTCCTGATAGGAAATGTTCAGTGCTGCAGAGGAGTGAGGAGAAAACACTAATTGTCCTTCAATTATAGTGCAAGCTCTGGAGAATTAAACCTAAATCAACATGAGTTTCCTAAAATACATAGAATCATGGAATGGTTTGGGTTGGAAGGGACCTTAAAGCTCATCTCATTCCAACCCCTGCCATGGGCCGGGACACCTTCCACTAGACCTAAGTTACTCCAAGCCCCATTTCCAAAATCCTTTTTGACACACAGAAATAAGGTGTGCATGTCCAGAGTGGACTCCAGTTATGATCTGAGGCCCCTGTGACAAATTTGCCACTTTTTTGAGGAGTGTGTGTCAACACCAAGTACACGAGAAGCCTCATTGCTGACAGATGGCCAGACAGACACATCAAGGATGATGTAGACACAGTCTGCTGGGTGGCAGAAGGGTGAGTGAAATGCTCTTTTCCAGCCCAACATTTCTGTAATCCAGGGTCCAAATACCCTGAGCAGATTTCTGGATTAAACAAAGACATTGAATACCTCAATTGCTGAACGAGGTTCATCATAGCATGAAAATGTGCCTGCAGAAGGAAGGTGCTTTGTAAGTCTGTACCCCTCCTTGGGATTTTTTCTTTCTTTTTAAGAGAGAGAAAGTAAAAAATAGGTGCAGATGCTGGCACTGGCAGGAAGTCAATGCATTAAAAAACATCCTGGTACAAGATGGTGAAGTATTTAAGGAACGCTCCACCTGTGTCATTAAAAAAGCACCAAAAAACGCCCAAAAGGCCATAGCAAGAAATCTGTGAACCAGTGCCAAAATCATGCAGAAATACAGAAATTGCTGTGCTAATGAGCAAGAGGCTAAAGGAAAGGACATATTGCAGCTACACCTCAGTTCAAGTTACTTTTATTTCCCACAGTGCATTGAAAAGCCCTTGAAAGAATTTTGTGTGCAGTGTTTGATAAACAGGGCTCTGCCACTTCTAATTTGGTCTGTGTTTGTTAGGAGACAATTAAAAACTGAAAATGTAAGATAGTATTAAAATGTATAAGTAAGTACAATGGGGATAATTACTTTGAAAACATTTCTTTTGAGCTTGTGTGCCCCAGGTGTTACAGAAATGAAGTAGCACAGGAAAATAAAGTAACCAGAAGCTTTCCAGGAAAATAAGGAAGCAAAATTGACAAGTTGCTTTTAATAATCTAGACACAAACAAATATACGGAAAAAGGTAAAAGTTTTACAAACCTGAGTAAACTGGATAGTTGAGTATTTTCCAACAGTACAAGTGAGAAAGATTGCTTTGTTTCAGGACCACACATGACAAAAATTCATTAAATGTGAGGAAAAAAGGGGGTTTGACCTGCCTTCAGGGACAGGGCCTGGAGGGGTTTAATCCAAAGAGAGATTTGGTGGGTCTGCTCTACTTCTCTTTCCAGTTTGCACAGATAACAAGGGTTTCAGCTTTGCCAGGGTAGATAAATTCACATTGTCTACTGGAAAACAAAAGGCATATCTGAGAGAGACTCTCCTTTTGGTGTAAGAATTTTTCTTCTCCTTGATGAGCAAATTAAAAAGTGCTGTGGGGTATTCCTGTGCAGTGGACCCTTTTTCCATTTCCAAGCAGATTTTGGAGTGGATGGTTTTGGTGTGGGGTCCTCACCCAACTGTATTTCACTGTCTTTCCAAGCTGTCATCACTGTTAGAAATTAATTCATCTGCTCCTGGATCAAACCCTAAAATCTGGGTCCTTTTCACTGAATATCTGACCATCAGTGGTAGGACAGACCTTGACCATCTTTGTGTAATCACAGTGCAAAACAGCAGTTCCAGGATGGGTTTGGCTTTATTTAAAATATCCTCTTTAAAAGGGGCTGAGGCATCCCTACAAATGTTCATACCTCTGTGCTGGATATTCTGAGAGCTGGGCTGGAAACCCATGAGGGCAGTGCAGTTGTCTCTGTACATTCATGTGAATCCACCCTTAATCTCTTCCCAAGCAGCCTGGCTGTGATTTCCCAGCCTCTTTATCCCCTCCAAAGTGCAGTTGCTGCACTCCACCCCCACACAGCCTCATCGCTGCTGCTCAGGACAGGCTCCCGCATCCCTGCCGGGTCCGTCAGACCAGGGGATGGATGCAGCTGCAAACTCGGTGGTCAAGCAGGGAAAAGAGAAGTTGCTTTTAGAGAAATCTGCTCTAAAGAGACATCAGGCTGTGCTGGAAGAGATTGGGAGGCTGCAGTGAGACGTGGGGAGAAAAGCTGAGCCATATCCTTGGGCACAGCCTGTGTTTGGGTCAGGCTGAAGCAATTGTTATGAGGAGCGCTAAGGGGATAGGAAAGCACAAATTCCCTGTTTTTAAGACCCAGCTGTGCATGTGTCTGCTGGAAAGGCTGAGGATTCCATCCTAGAGTCCATTATCAATGGCCCCTGGCATTCCCAGCAGCTCTTTCCTGCAATTCCACCAGCCCTTCCACAGCTGTAAATCTGATTTTCCACAGCTGTAAATCTGTTCACCTGTGTTAACTCCACCATGGCTTAATCATGTTGACGACCCAAAAATAGACCTGAGGCTCTGGTCTTGCCTTGTGCACCACAAATGCAACAGAAATAAACTCCTGAGCTCAGCAGAGTCCAGACAGTGTTTGTAGGCTGTGTATAGGAGACAGGTCCTGTTACCAACACACACAGCTTGATCCAAACACAGCATTGCAAGACAGCCCAGAGGGTTTTTAAGAGAAATGTCCATCCCTGGTCCTAGAAAAGCCTCATTTCCAGAGAGTAAAGTAATGCTCTACCCTGGCCTTCTGTGTCTGCAAGTGATGGGAAAGAGTTGTGTGGGAAGCATCACCTCTGTTTTGAAATCAAGTGGTTCCATGAAGTTCTGGGAGGCTCTTTAATTGTGTGGGGTCTGCTATTGTCCCAATCCCATCAGGGACTGCTGGTCCTGCGCTGCCTCCCCCTCTCCCTCTGCTGCCTTTGGGGGATGTTGAAGATGGGGTGGCTGATTACAGAGAGAGGGAAAATTAAATGGCTCTGCAGATTCCCCTCCTTTTCCTCCTCCTCCTCCTCTGATCCACATCCTTGTAAAAGGAAGGTCTAAGAAATGTTGGGTGGCACCCAGAGGGGTTCTGAACTGCCTCCTTCATGGACAGGCTGGTTTGATCTCCTTTGAAACAACAACTGATATGGCCACCCAACATGAGTCGCTCCGGGGAGTTGTTTAGATCCCCATTCCCCACTCTTTGGTCTGTGGGATATGAGGAGTCAGGGCACAGAGAGAGGGACTTCAGCCATCGCTGCTGGTGTTCAGTGTTGCCCTTGAAATCTGCAGGAAGGCCTTGGGGTGTGTTGTGCTCACGTACAGGTCTCCACCAGCCTTACAAACAGATCTCAGCAGGGTCAGGACCTGCCTTTTTTTGCTGGGACATGCCTTGGAAAGAGGGTGAAAGAAAGTTCATACCCTTCAGCTATAACTCCTGGATCCTCTCCCTCTTGGTGATGCTGATCTGGAGATTATGAACTCATTTTGCAAGCACAGTTTGGAGAGAGAGCTGGAAATGTTCCCTCTGACCTCAAGAAAATGAGAGTTTGATGACATTAGGAAAGCAGCATCTCAAATCCAGAAATATTTCCCTTTTCAGCTGGCCCTTATTCAGAAAATTACCATCTTTACTGTGTCATACTTGCATCCATTTTCAGTCAGTGAAAGGCAAAACACAAATCCCACCACAGGCAGCTGTCCTCCATCCAGATCTTCCGCTGGCTGGGACCAAGAGCTCATTTCTTCCTCTCTACTTAACCACAATTAATTAAGCATATTAAGGAGTTTATTACTTCCTAATATCATCTGGGAATGATTTCCACATGTTGCGTTATTCTCCAGAGTGGGAAGATCTCCCCTGTGCCAGCAAAGTGGGGTGCAGCATTGCTGAACCCCAATGACACTGTGCTGAATGTGTCACTGAGGAGAGCTTGCAGGTGGCCTCTCACAGAAAGCTGCATTTCATCCTTCGTTTTCAGATACCTCACAGTATCCTTTCCGCTGGGAAATTAAGCAGACACTCTCCATATCCACTGCAGCTGTTTCTGGTGTTAAATTAAACTGCTGCCATTACAGCGAGCCGTGCTGGAGCTGAGTTGTGTTGTTCCTTAATTGTTTATGGCTGTGGATGCCAGCCAAGGAGCGGTCCTGGAGTGGCAAACGCTGGAAATCTGACCTGGAAAACAGATGTTTGAGCCAAAGCCAAGGTGGTTGCAGGAAAGACAGTGGGAGAGAAGCAGGAAACCAGTTATGTGTCTGATTTATTGGGAAGGGTAAAGAAATCCACCCCAGGGCAGAGTGCTCACACGAGGCTGGTACAGCAGTAAACTCTGATTTTAGTGAGCTTGAGCCAGCCCTTGCAAGGCTTTTAAGGGCAGCTGTTGGTTTATCAGTGCTCACTCCCAGTGTGCCAAACCTTTGCAGCTGGTGGAAAATTCTCACATGTTCGCTGGAGGGTGCAGAGCATCTCCTGCAATAAACTGGTTTATGTGAAGCCTCAGCACAAGTCTGTCAGATTTGGTTCATTGAAGGGATCTTTTGAAATTTTAAAGGTTTGAGGGATCTGATCAAAGCCAGGTCTTGCAGTGAAGGCGCTTCATGTGAACAGATCATCCCCAGGTATTCCCATTTGCTCTCAAAGGAGGGAGACCTCACGCTGGTGGTTCCAGCTCAGGGTCTGAGGGTTCAAATTCCTCTCTGTTCCTCCCTCACGAGCCCAGGTGACTGCCTGACGTGGGGATGCAGGTGTTGTAGACATCTGGGTCTTGGTGAGACCCATCCCACTGTGTCTTCACAGAACCCCAGTCTGCCTCAGCTTTGCAGTGACCTCTTCTTGTCCCCCTCTCCTGTCTGAGCAGGGATATCAGGAGCCATTTGCCCTGGATCACACCCAGATGACTTTTGAATACTTCAGGAATGTAGATTCCACATCATCTCTGGGATACCTGATCAGGAAGTGCTCAATTGCACAGAAGCAAAATAAAATACTGCACTGGAGGGAAGAACCATCCAGCATTTAAGATTAAGGAAAGTTTTAAGTGCCACTGTTCAGGGACCCAATCCACAGACATGAACAGGTGTCTTGTAGCACATCCAAGCAGTGATTTCTGGAGCAATGATATGAGTATTTAGTATAATATTTAGAATATTTAGTACGTAGCAGAACAAGATGCTTTCACAGTTCTAACTGTGTTGTGAATACATTGATTTAATTGAAATGTGGTGAATTCCAACTCAGACTTTTAGCCCTAATTTTCTTTCTTTAGTACCTGAGCCAATAGTGTGACCACATTTTATTGCTGAGGAGCCATCAAAAATGCTTTGGGTTCTTTTAGTGACACTCCTTAGATGTTCAGCACATTGACTAATAATTCTGGCTGGCACTCTGAGCTTTTAAAGGTGAACTTTGAAAGTCCTGGTAAGGGAATGCTTAACCCCCTGCACTTCCGCCCACTCCTGCCTGTGGAACAGCAGGTTCCTAAAGACAGAGATGTGGGAATTGGGGATTTGGAAGAGGATCATAATCTTCTCTAGCCCAGCAGTGACCAGAATTGGTAGAGAATGGTAGAGGCAGAGAGGACATTTCTGCTCACACACAGAGGCACAATGAAGAGGTTTTGGCTATTGGCTTTAGCCTTTGGCCATCTTTAGCTTTCCACACTGATGCTACAGAACATGCAACTCCTTGGATTTCTCTTCTGCTGCCAGAGACTCTTTGATTTGTTTTTCCTATTATCTGAGTAGACTGAGTAGGCTTCTTATTTTTTGAAACAAAGGAAATGTCTAAATAATAATAAATTATTATTTATTAATTAATAGATATTAATAAATTTATTAATAAATTACTTTTTATTTATTCATTATACACAGAGAGGGAAAATATGTATATAGATGTTTCTTTCCACTGAAGAGATATTTTCCCTTTCCAAAGAGATATTTTCCCTTTCCATTTGATCAGATTTCTCTGCTTCTGACAGTTGAGGGAGACATTTTAGCCTTTTCTATCCATGGAGCACTCATAAATCACTCACTGTACTTTGCAGTGTCACAGGTCTACCTGTGCTTGAGGATCTATCGAAATGCAAGTGGCTCTCCAAAGCAGCTTCGTCAGGCACTTGGCTAACGTGAAATATCCTTCAGAGATGCTGCCCTCATCCAGAGGAGAACAGGATCACCCTAATCTCCTATATATCCAGCTTCAGCTGGTGCTTTGCCTTCCCCACCAGCTTCTGGGAATTTGCTGATGTTTCTGGGAAGTGCTGATGTTCTCCTCATTTGTTGAGGGCAATGCCACGTGCAGAGGTCCGTGACCTGTGCATTCCTAGGGATACGCGGTAGACAAGAGTCACAGGATATTTTTCTCTTTCTCTGTCCATCCTGTCTTCCCCGGAAAACTGATGGTTTGCTTCTCTTTTAAGTGCAGTATCCAAGCAGGTTTGGGACCTTTTGCTGTTTTCCTGAAAACTCAGCCCAGTTGTTGGCTAATGTACCCGGGAGCTCAAATGGGAATGAGAGTCTTCGGATACTGTTTATTGCATAAATTGAACTTATGTAGAGTAGAAAATTTAGGGAAACCTCCTGGGAAGGCAAAATCTCCATCAGAGAGCACAGACAATTGGCTTTGTGAGCCGTCTGTGTTGGAAAATGTTGGAATGTGAGTGCTCAGTGCTTGTGAATGCTCGGCCAGAAAAGTTGCTGCTCCAGTCCCTGCACTAACTGCAGCTGTTTGTTTTATAAAACAGGAAGAAGGGGAAGATCTCACCAGATCCAAGTGGAACAACAGCCTGCTGTGACCTGGCCATGCGCTGACGGGAAGTTGTTCTGGGTTTTGTAGCTGCCCCAGACTTTTGTACAAGGGGCTGATGGAAACTCATCGCTCTGCACTGCCGGGGAAGAGAGAAGACACTCAAGCAAAGGACTACATCTTGGTTCCTCGAGTTTTCCTCTCTCCTTGACAGTCTTGGCTCCTGTCTCCTTGAAAGAGAGGCAGGTTTTAAAGTCAGCCCAGCCCGAGGAGCGTTTATCCTCATTCCTTCAGCTGAGAAAATCCTTCCCATGTTGTCCACAACTGTGATGAAAAGAGAAGCCACTCTCAGAGACTGAACTTATCTGTCAGGAAGATACCATTTACAGGTAAGAAAATGCTATTCCCATCGAAGAATCCAGAACTTCTTCCATGTGAGGCTACAGAAGCTGCCCTTGAAATAGAGCATTTTTTATGTGTAAAATGGAGAAGAGGCTTGGCTGCATCCCACACCACGAGTCATTCAACCTTTTTCTGTTGTGCCTGAACAACGTGTCGTTGTCAATATATTTAACAGCTGGTGATAGCACTGACGTCTTTTGACTCTGGTGGTCCAAGACAGATGTCTGCAGCTGAGTTCAAAGTGCCTCTTACTTTGCGTTGGCTGGACAAGAACCCAGGAATGACAAGCTCAGATGATGAGACAAAAGTCGGGTGGTAAATCTGTTTTGGGCTCAGATGGCACAATGATGGGCACTAGCTAGAGCAGTTAATAGTTTCTGGTTTCACTGAATCTTCTTTCTAAAAGTTTTGAAAGAGCTTGCCGAGAAAGTTTTGTAGTGTTTCAGCCCAAAGGTTTTGTAGTGTTTCAACCCAAAGGTTTTGTAGTGTTTCAGCCCAAAGGTTTTGTAGTGTTTCCTGCCATCTTGCTTTTATTTGTTTCTATTTTCAGCTGCTTAAAATAATCCTGGGGTCGTGGTTTTTTGGTGGGGGTTTTAGTTTCACTGTCTATACAGTGTAGTTCATATGAGCTGAATTTTCTCTTTATAGCTTCACTTGTGAATATGGTTCAGCACCCAGGAATGCCCGAGATCCTCTCCATGCTGTATATAAATAGTACACAGTTATTTCACAGTTTCATGTTCAGCTTGCAGGCTTCCAGGAGTATTCCCAAACCCCTCTCTATTCCCATAGAGCTCAGTCTCTTGACGTGACTCAACACGAATTACAGCAGAGGTTTATCCCAAGCCAAGAACGCTCTGATTTGACTCCCGTGCGTTGTCATCCTCATTCCCGACGGTCGGCGTGAAGTCATCAGTGCTCAGAGCCGCTCTCGTGGGTTTTTCCAGCCCTGTGATGAGTTCAGCTCCGTGGTTAAGCCCACAGCTGAGTTCCACTGCCTTGGGCACGTCCAGCAGCGCCGGGTCAGTCCGTGGAAGGAAGTCAGAGCTCGATGGATAACTAGCGGCCGCGTCGCGCTGTCCGACGGAGATAAGGGACTGCTCAAAACCAGGGCAATTTTTAGACTCTCTGCCGAGTGTTGCCTGTCTTTTGTTTGGCACAGGACTTGTCATGTCTCCCTTCCTGCGTATTGGTTTGTCCAACTATGACAGTGGCCCTTACCTGCCGTCCCAGGGGGAGGTGATTAACCCCTACTGTGCCGTGATGGTTAAAGAAGCCGTGGAGTCAGGTAAGTGGGGAGGGCTTAAATGTGGATGGGGGCTTTTATAAGTGATTTCTGTGCCTTTCTGTGGTCATTCCTGTGTGTAGGAAACACACTGGTAAATCACACAATGAACCATAAAATAGGTTGGCTTGGAAGAGACCTCCAAGATCATGCAGTTCCAATCCCACTTTATAAGGGTTTGTGAAGTCCTTTTTGTGTCCCAGCACAGTGCAAGTCTGGGTTTGGTTTGGTGTGGTATGCAAGGCAATCTGATTTTGAGATGAGGCCCAGCAAATCTATGTCTTCAGTTTGAGGTAATTATCAGCTGCTTTACAAGCCCCAGCATGTGACAGAGCAGATGAGCTGAGCTGTATTTGGTTTCACCCTGCCATGAGCAGTTGTTGGTTTGTCAGTGGGACTCCAGACAGGTGAAATCTGAGTGTCCTAAAATATTCTGGCAAGACCATCTTTGTTAATCACTTTTTTTGGGGGAACTGATAGACCCAGCCATTTCCATAATTAAAAAAAAAAAGGCATTGAAACAGTCTAGTCTTTGCAGAGAGAGTTGATTTCTCTGTGTAATTGCTGTGCTGTGTGAAAGATTTGGAAATGAAACCTCCTGAGAAGCTGTTTGCTGTGTCTGTATATAGGATTGCTGCACATTTTTCCTGATTGAACAATGCTGATGAGCCCTACGTGGGAAAACATTTATTCTATGTCTTATACATGAAAATAATTCCAGTAAAAGAATGAAAAGTTCTCCAGTTGTGCTTTTGAAGAGTCATGAAGAGCAAGACCTTGAATGTTAGGGAATTACTCATATTGGCTGCTATTTGGCTTAAATTATTTGATAAATTTCTAACTTGACTGCTGTGAATGTTTAAAAAATAAAATCCACTCAGAAATCCCTATTCATTGAGAATCTCCATGACTCTAATCCCCAGAGGATGTTAGAGTAGTTTAAAAAAAATTAGAATTTTAAAATAGTTCAGTATTTCACTGGGGTTCATTTTTTGTTTAAGAGTCAGCATTTATCACATTGAACTTTCTCTTGCCTTAAATGATGCTTTAAATAATAATGGAAGATGTGAATAGTAAATTCAAAAGGAAAGAAAATACTGCATGACAAGATATTCCTAAGATTTCACTTTTATCAGAAAATACATTCTATTTTAGCTCTGTGCAGAGCTTGGCTGTTTGCTTTAATGAAGCTTTTGAAAACCATAACTCAAATTGAAATCTGTGTCAGTTCAAAAGTAAAATCAATTTGGTCAAAACAGACCTACATTTATTTGTCTGACACAGAGCTGAAAGTGTTTTCTGGTATCCAGCAAACACAAAAGTACTAACTAAGGGATATAATTTTTGTGCTCCTCAGAGTAAATAATCATAATTTTTATTATAACAATTATAGTTATTTTAATAATTATTGTAATAATTATAATTATTTTAATTATTATTCTAATAAATCCAGTATCAATAAGAAATAAAAAATTGTGTTGGAGGGAACTTTTCTCCATTAGTGAAGGCTGAGTATAGGAAAAGTGACTTTCTGCTATTAGACGGTTTCTGTTTGCTGGGGTGAAATTTCATCTGGTGATTGTTGAGAGCATGGTGGGACAGCCAGAGGGACTCCTCATGTCAGTAAACCTCCCGGGACTGATTCACCTCAGACTCCCCTCTTAAGGTGGGCTGAAACACCCTTGGGAGGTATTAAACTGCTGCTGTTGGACGGTGTTTAAATGTGTGGATGGCCAACTTTACCTTAAAGTGACTAAGAAAAGTGAGGCCACCATGGGATTCATCTGCCCTGTAATTCAGGATATGGATGTTTGAGCAATCCCAGCCTGAGGAACACATCCCCGATGAGAGTGGTGAATCCCAGCCTGGAAAAGCCCCGTGCTCTCCCCTGCCCAGACACACCACTCAGAGGTGCTTGTCTGACGCTGGGGGAGATGAGCCTGACTCTGAATGCCAGGAATGCTCTCGACATGACCATTCCAAGGAGCTGTCATGCTCTAACAGGCTTCAGGAAGGCAAAAGGTCTTCAGACAAATATTAGCTGAACATATTTGAGGTAGAATCATGGAATCATTAAGGCTGGGAAAGGCCTCCAAGACCGTCAAGTCCAGCTGTTGATCCAACACTGCCAGTTCCACCACTAAACTCTGTCTTATCTCTGCCTCATTATTATTATTTTTCGGTCATAGTTTGCTCTCCGGCTCCCTGGTTTGACAAAGCACTTGCTACTCAATTGTAATGGCATTAAAATATATATTCATATATTAATATATTATGTGTAATATATATAATATTAATAGAATAATATTAAAATATATATTAATCCCATTACATGCACATATACATTATATATATGTATATACTGGTTCCCTGATGTGAGTATTTTGGCTAAAATTTTGGCATAACCAAGGAGAAGGAGTGACATTTGGCCATTAAGATGTTTTTCGGGGCAAACATGATTGCTGGGCAGGGCAGAACATGTCTAAGTGTCCAAGGCCAGGTTGGACAGGGCTTGGAACAGCCTGGTCTGGTGGAAGGTGTCCCTGCCCATGGCAAAGGGATGGAAGTGGATGGTTTTTAAGGTCCCTTCCAACCTAAACTGTTCTGTGTTTCTGTGTTTAACATTTGCAGCGTGAGGGGTTTTTGGTTTTGGTTGGTTGGTTGGGTGGGTTTTTGCGAACAGAAGAGATGATAAATGTGTTTGGTTTCCAAAAACAGGCAGTTTGACTTTGGATTCATGCCAAAGGCTGTCCTTCATCAGCCAGCCGTAATGAAAAGGTCATTCGGACAGAGGTCCCCAGGGATCTGGGAGTAGTGAACATCATCTGTGGACACAGGGCTGTCACAGCAAGATCACCCTGAAGAATTTCAGAAGTTCTGGATAGATCTTGGGCAGCCTTTTAGGTTTTTCCATTCACTTATTTTGTAAAAGGAACTCTGGAATATTATAATACAATCTTAAAAAAAACCAAACAAACAAAAACCAAACCACACCTCCATACAGCTGGAAGTGTTACAGCAATTCAAAATTGATGACAAAATATTTCAGAAATTATATGTGCCTCTGAGATATAAAAAGATTCTGCCCTTTAAAAGTGGCTTCTGCCTTCACAAGCCTCTGGCCGGGTGCCATTTTGCCACCTGCCTTGGTGACATTTGCTTCATGAAAGATCCTGCTCCATGTCTGAACTCAGCAAATCCTCCAGGAAAAGCTCTCCCAGCTACAGTGGAAGCTGCTCCCCGGGAAAGACAGTTGCTATTTCATTTTTCAGGACCCCGGGGTTAGATTAATCCCTGGCAGAATTCCACAGCCGTCAGCGGGGACGCACCAGGGGTGACTGTCTGATCCCATCCATCGGGCAGTCCATTCACATTCCAGGGTTTGTTTATTTAAGCCTGGCGTTCTGGAGTGCAACGCAAACGAAAGCACTTGTTTTGCAAGTGCTATGTTTCACATTTGTGGTTTTTTTCACTGGTTCAGCAAAGAAATAATGGTCCTTTACTGAGATTCCAGTTATACAGGACGCTGGGAAGTTTATGTCTCATTTTTATCTCTGATTTTTTGTGCTTTTTGTTGAAAGAGTTTGTTGAATATATATTTGCAAGCTTGATGTGAATGAAGTAAGTCTGCAGACAATAAGCTCAATGTAGAATTGCCTCAATCTGTGTATATGAAAAGTCAACCCCATGACAGAGATGGATTCACCTTAGACTGAGGCGCTCTGAGCTTTGGAGAAATTGAATTTGGGCCTAAAATTTAACTACACAACTGCTCATCACGCCAGGCAGGAGGTTGAGAAGTTGTTTTATGCTGCAGGAACAATGTGGGGATCAGATAATTTCTCCCCAGGGAAAGAGTGGAGGCATCATCCCTGAAAGTGTTCAAAAAAATGAGTGGATGTGGCTCTTGGTGAAATGGGCAAGGTGGTTTTTGGGTGAAGGTTGGGCTTGGTGATCTCGGAGGTCTTTTCCAACTTTAATGATTCTGTGATCTCTGCTCAGTTTGATGCAGACCAGTGCTGATGGTCAGAGTTTAAATTGAGTTTATGTGGTGGAAAACTTCTTTGTGAGAGCCAGGGGTTGGGTCGTGGGCTGGAATTTCATTAAGTCGGTGCTGCCTGCAGGATTCTGTTCTCAGGAAGCTGCACCTCAACCCAAATCAGTCTATTTTGGGTTTTTTTTGTTTATGTAGAAGCTCTGGCAGCCATTTCTCCACATACAGGGTGGCCAAGGAAGATTTTTGTTATAATCTCAGAGCCCTCATATTTGTTCTTTCCCCAGTAAACATTCTCTCATTTCCTGAGATTAATATCACACAATCAGGAGTCACTGTTCCCTTTGTTCTCCTTCTCTCCTGCTTTCCATAACTTTGGAGCTTATTTTCCAGTTTTAATGTATCCTGAAGGTGTGGCACAAGCCTCAGATAGTCTGGAGTTCTGCTTGTCTAAATCAAAGCTGAGCAGAGGGAAGAAACCTGGATTTTTCCTCCCATCTAGGGTAAAATTTTCTCCAGCACATGTCATCTTCCAGGCTATCAGCTGCATGTTCTTTTCCAGCTGGGTGAGAGGAGGGAAATGCTGGGATTATTAGAAATAGGAGCAGGGTCTTTAGCGGACAGGGGTCACAGGTCTGCTGCTTTTTTTCTGTTATCCCTCCAGCTTCAGCATTTGATGGGTTGAACATTTGCAGAGGGTAACTGTGATATAGAATTTACCTTGAGTAAGCATCCAAGACTTTTACAGGGCTATATGAAGTAAAACTGTCTCTGTGAGAATAAATAAGTCTGGCTGAGGCTCTTTTCAGAGAGACCCAATTAGGCAGAACCCTCTGCAAGCCTCAGAGATGCCCATTTTTTTATCCATCACCATTTTAAGATGTTGTGAAAGAAGAGGAATTAAAGCATGATGGAAAGTTTGCCTGGTTGAAAACTCTACATCCCTGTGGAATGGTTGCAGGTCTGCAAGACAGTTCACGGTTTAACATCCCTTAGTTGGCTCCTGGGCTGGACATGTGCCCCTGCTGAACCTTAATCCTGAAGTGCACCCAGATTTTGGGGGGATTGGAGCAAATCTGTCTCATTTTGCAGTGCCACGGGACAGAGGATGGGCAAAGCTGTTTATCTGTGATGAGATTCACCCGATTAGAAGTTGGTATTTATGGTGTTGGAGTCTGCATTAGAGGTGTCCTCAACAGCACTGATGGAGCCAAGGGTGGAAATTACATTTTTTAGGGTAGATGTTTGTATTTAGTCACAGACTGCCCTCCCTGCATGGATTTATATTCTGCCTCTTGACAGAGAATGGCCAAGTGTACGTGCAGAAGAAGCCCACCATGTACCCACCCTGGAACAGCACTTTCGATGCCCACATCAACAACGGCCGAGTCATGCACATCGTGGTCAAGGACAAAAGCGCCGAAATGGTCTCAGAGACCACGGTGGAGCTCAAGGTGCTGGCGGAGAGGTGCAAAAAGAGCAATGGGAAGACGGAGATATGGGTGAGCATCTCTATCTTCTCCTGCTGACTAGTGGGGCATGCCTTGTGTCCGTGGCTGTCACCAGCAGGACAGTGGGAGCTGGCTGCCACGCAAGGAATAATGTTTTGAGTCGACTTGGGTGTGACTTGAGGGAAAGATTTGTCAGAAAAGAAGAGCTTGGCGCTTTTATTTTACCTGCTGCTATGTTGAAGCGTGCCCTGCGAGGATCCTGCTGCAGGTGAGTTGTGCCCACGTAGGAATCTTTGCTGAGGAAGCCCACTGGGAACAAAAGGTAGTCTGAGCGGCTGAACATGAGTTGTTTTATGTTCTCTGAGGAAACAGCTCTAAAAATTTAATCTAATGCCAAGTGACTGATTCACAGCTGCCTGAGTTCAGAGTTATGTCAGAGCAAGTCCTTAAAAATCACTGGAGTTACGGTGGAGTAAATTTGAACAGTTTTCACAAGAATGCTAAATGTAAGGTTGTGTTCCCTGGCAGTCCAAGCAAGAAAGATCTTTACAGAAATCTTAAATGTACAGATTATACATAGTCCAGTGGATTCAGATTTCCGAAGGCACTTATGGATGATGAGTCAGGTCAGTGAAAATTGCCAAGTCCAGTGGGAAGGCCCCAAAAAAATGCCTGAGTAAGCTCATAGCATCCCTCACACTGACTGTAGAGAAGTTAGGCTTGCAGAACTGAATGCCTAAAAGATTTCAGCATCACCTATCTGAAGCTGGCTGGGTTTTTTGAAGTGCTCCCACTTTCTCCTTGCAGGATCCATTGGGAACAAGTTTTCTCTATAGATAGTGCTGGTGCTAATCTGGTGTCTAAAAACATGCCTACATCTTCTGTGGTTTAATCACATTCATCTCTCCTATCACGCTGCTCTGAGTGTTTGATATGAAGTGATGCACCCTCCTCTCTCTGTAGTTGCTCCTACCCTGCCTTGTTACCTCACATGGGTATGAGCAACCCAAAAATTAGCATTCATTGCTATTCATCAGTTCCCACTGGGAAAAGGAGATCGCTTGAAAGTCATCTGAAATTATTTTTCCTTCTTTGAATGACTGTTTAATGGACTTTTTTTCTTGTTTTTCACTTATCTCAACCAGCTAGAACTGAAACCTCAAGGGCGAATGCTGATGAATGCAAGATACTTCCTGGAAATAAGTGGCAAGTGATTCTGTTTGTTAATTTATTGCTGTGATTTCTGGTCTGTGGGGCAGACATGGTGTCTTCACCAAAAGCAGTGTTGTTACTGACTGATTCATAACAACAAATGTAACTGTTTGAAACAAAACCTCCAGAAAAGTAATTTTTATTGTGCGGTGGGGATGAAGACTGACTGTTCTTCTGTGATTTGCAAGGCAGATTTTTGGCTGGTTTACCACTAAATGGCAGATTTTCCCATTATGCTAAACAAGACAGAATAGATGCGTAAGGAGCCAGCTCCCTCTGAAATCATTCTGCTTAATGTACTACACGAAATCCTGGATTTTTCCTCAGCATGTCCAGGGAAGGGAACGGAGCTGGGGAAGGGTCTGGAGCCCCAGGAGAGGCTGAGGGAGCTGGGGAAGGGCTCAGCCTGGAGCAAAGGGGATCAGGGGGGACCCTGTGGCTCTGCACAGCTCCTGACAGGAGGGGACAGCCGGGGGGGTCGGGCTGTGCTCGCAGGGAACAGCGACAGGAGGAGAGGGAACGGCCTCAGGCTGGACTGGGGAGGATCAGGGTGGATATTAGGGAAGATTTCTCACAGAAAGGGCTGCATTTTTCTCTGTTGAAGAAAATGGGTTGAATCCAAATGCTTGGTCTTATTCTCCCATTTTCGCTGCCAAAATTCTCATACCCTCGGGTGTAGGGTGAAGCTGTGAGGTGCAGAAAGGATCTTCCACTTAGAGAAACAGAGAAGCACTGAAAGCAGCCATGGCCATGCTGATATTTTCTGAACCATCCCTGCCTTTGATAAAGACTGGGATGCTGTTGTCTCCTTGTGTATTATGAGATGTCAGGGAGGCCGAAGCATAGAAAATGCAAGTTGTGCTTCTATTACAAATCCCAAGATCAGCATCGGATCTCACAGAGGGCCAATTCCCACAGATTACCTGTGTGACTTGCTGTGCAGTGCAGGAGTGAAACAAAACAGAGATTGATTTCCTGCGTGAGGATCAGATTTGTAGGCACAAGCACATATATAAGTGCACAAGTGCATGTGAAGTCAGAATTGGTTTGTTTGCTGTTCCAAAAAGTTTAAAGATGAGCTGTGAGTAACAGCAAGGGCACAGCAAACAGCAAAGCAAGTGCTGACATGGAAGAATAACAAGAAAAAGAATATCCTAGAAACATAAATATCTGCTTACTGACATCATGTATATGCACACAGAAAGAATTCAGTTAAATACCTATATATATATTTAATATATATTTTTATAATATATATATAATATAATATCTATATTATATATAATATATATTATATATATGTTATATATATTATATGTATTATATATGTTATATACATTATATATATTTATGTATACACATCTGTTTGTGTCCATATATAAATAGTTATTATTTTTAATGTAATTCCATCTTTTTTTAAGGCATGTTTCTTCAGTGCCATACAAAGTTAGAGTTTTATGTTTAAATTCTCCCTCCTTGGGAAATTTTTGTTCTCCATTTCAAAAGCAGCATTATGAATAGTCAAGGGAGCTCAGAGTCATGAGTCTAAAGTCACTTTAGTGTAGGAATGGTAGATAAAAACCATCCAAATGAGACTTTTGTGGGTTTCAGAAAATGCTATTTCATTGAGTATTCATTACCATGAGTGAATCATCAGCTTCAGTCACACAGTATTTGAGCAACTGCATTTTTTCAAGGCACCCGATCAGGACAGGGTACACTTAAATATCTCTCCTTTCGCCCAAGATGCAAAGGACCTGGCTGACTGTGAGACTGAAGGCTTCTTCTCCTTGCACCAGCGCAGGGGAGCCATCAAACAAGCCAAGATCCACAATGTCAAGTGTCACGAGTTCACAGCCACCTTCTTTCCACAGCCCACCTTCTGCTCCGTGTGTCACGAGTTTGTATGGTAAATGAAAATGGGTCTGTGCTTCTTCTGCTTTTAGGAACCCTAGGAACCAGTCCTGGTGTCAGGGTGGCACTTGGGAATGTGGTTTAGTGTTGGACTTGGCAGATCTGGGCTCATGGTTGGAATCGATGATTTTAAAGGTCTTTTCCAACCTAAATGATTCCGTGGTTCCCTGATGAATATCTGTGTTCCTGCTGTGGGACCTTTGGCATCTCCTGTGTAGAGTTATTGCATCACTTCAAGGATGTGATTTGCAGTTGGAATTCCAACTGTGAAAATTCCCTTCATTTTTTAATTTATTTTTTCCAAATATGTTTGGTTTTGGCCAAATGCACAGGGAATTCTCATTAGTCCAGTTTGCAGTTTGGCTATTGTGAAATTCAGAATATGAATGTGTGCTGAAAAGGCTGTGAAAACCACAGAGAATCACTCCACCATTAGACTGAATCAAATAATGAAATTAAATACGCTCTACAAAGAGTGATAAAAAGCAAAGCAATTTTATTCCTTCCTTCACAAATATTGCTCTCCTTTCTTCTGCCAAGACTTTCAGATAATTCAGAATTAACCACTTCTCTGTTTATTTCAGGGGTCTGAATAAACAAGGCTATCAATGCAAACGTAAGAATCTTTTCTTAAATTTTCTTATTGTCATTATTTACTTCATCTTTTCTTAAAGAATTTCTTTAGTAACACCCCGACACATTTGCTGTTGCAGAATGTAACGCTGCCATTCATAAGAAGTGCATTGATAAAGTAATAGCCAAGTGTACAGGATCAGCAATCAATAGCAGAGAAACAATGGTAGGTATTAGTTTTAATATTATTATTGTAATTATTAATTTTGTTATTATGATCCCTTTAAAAAACCTTTAGTGTCACTCAGATCTCTCCTACCTCTCTGCAAAGCAACTTCTGATGAAGCAAAAGGTCCTGCTGGACTAAGGGCTCTGTGGTCTGATCTGTGCCCTTTGCTTTTCACATTCCCTGTGGTTTCCTTAGCTCCTGCTTAAGATTTACTCAAATGCAGCTGCAGAACACGCAGTTGCTGAATCAGAACTGACATTTTTCTAATGCATAAAGTATAGCTCAGAGGGAAGTCATGGACATGAGGTGGAGATTTATTGGAGAAAACTCTTCCCTATCCAGTGTTAGGCCACACGTCACACCGAATTTTCAGATTTTTGCTTGAACATCTGTGTTATCTAAAGCAGTCTGTAAGAGATCTGACATCTCAGCTATTATTTGCTTTATTTTCCTCATATCCGTTTATTCTAACTTTGCTTTCTGGTAGGTAAAACCAGAACTTAAACCACTGATAGGACTATTCCCTTTCCCTTTTGTCCTACAACTTCTGTTTGCTCTCAGTCCCATCCTGGCTCTCTTCTTAGAGATGAGATTCCTCTCACTTCTCTTCTGACATCTCCAGCACAGATGTACCCAACTTTGTGATCACCTTTTGTACTAAAAGAATTAAAACAGGCTCTCCCAAGGAGTGATTCATGACAAAAAATTGAGACATCCATTGCAGGATGAGGTGAATAATATTTAAAAGTATCGATGTTTTCCCACTGAGCATTAGGGGAGGCTGGGCATGTAAATGAGGCACAAGCAGTTCTTTGGTCAAGGCCAGGGATGAAATGACCCAATTCCCACTGAATTGCAGTCATTATGTATCAAAATTTGGTTTTGTGTGCCTGATAGACAGTTTCTGCTTGGCAGTCATGCCCAAGGATAAGAAGGCAGTAGATAAACCAACATCGGTGGTACACGTTTGGTTTTTCATGTGGAGCTGAGGTGGGGATGAGGAGAGGATTGTCAGCCTGGCTTTTGTCTTGCAGTTCCACAAGGAGAGGTTCAAGATCGACATGCCCCACCGCTTCAAGGTCTACAACTACAAGAGCCCCACGTTCTGTGAGCACTGTGGCACCTTGCTCTGGGGCCTGGCGCGGCAGGGGCTGAAGTGTGACGGTGAGTCCCCGGTGGAGGTGGCACCAGCTGAACGTGGCGGGGTTGTTGTATTTGGAGGATTGCGGTCTGAAAATCCAAATTTCATTTGTCACCCTTCTCTGCAAAACCAGTAGGAGGTGGCACCCAGGAGGGTGAAGGAGTGGTCTACAGGACTGTCCTTCAAGGAGGATCATTCCTCCAGAAGGAGGACAATTGTCCATGTACAGAGAGATATTTGAGCCAGGAGGACGATGAGTCGCTTCCCAAAGAGACAAAGAGCATCACAGTGACACTGTTGTTCTTCCCAAATCACCCCCAGGATGAACTTGCAAGTCTTATTTCCACTATCAGACCCAAGGCACTTCACTGTCTTCCCAATCCTACACCAGTGGGAGGATCCTGTTCTATGATTATGGTTTATCTGAGATAATGGACTGTGGAGTTTTGGTAGCTTGTACCTGCAAAGGCCGATGGATGTGGAAATGCAACCTCTGGCCAGAAGAAAATAGAAAAATAGTCACCATAGGGAACCAGAAAACTACCTGAGTGCCATCTCAAGAGACATTTAAACTCCTTAAGTGGCTAAATTCTGCCCCTGGCCACCATCAGTGCATGCTCCTGCCCAGCCCTTTACAGCCTTTGTTGTTCTGACACCTCCTGCTCTTTCTTTCAGCATGTGGCATGAACGTCCACCACAAGTGCCAGACAAAAGTAGCAAATCTTTGTGGAGTTAACCAGAAACTGATGGCTGAAGCTCTGGCAATGATAGAGAGCACTCAGCAGGTAAATAATTGAGGCATTTTGAGATGCTCTTCTCATGAGCAAAGACCTCTTCTAGGTCTTGGCTTTTGTGAGTCACACTCAAGAAGCCACAGTGTTCATAAGCTTGGAACATGGGATTTCACTCAAAAATTTTCTATTTTCTGTGCCCCAGGCTCGCTGTCAGCGTGACAGTGAACAGATCTCCAGGGATGGACCTCTGGAAATTGGCTTCCCCGTTCCCGTGAAGGATGTGACACCACTTCAGGCATTGCCAGCATCTACAACAGGGAAAAAAGGTAATTCCTCCCGGTGATACGGGGCAGCAGCTTCATTGTTGTTTGGTTGGTACGTGGTTGGTTGGAGGTGACACGAGTGGGGAATTTATTCTCCAGTGAATCTTTCATGCATCCCCCCAGTGTAGAGCAAGACGGACCCTTTCTGATCCCAGGATATCAACAGCTCTTCCCAGCCACATCCCTTGGACATGGCAGAGGCCTTGGATCGCAGCCTGGATCCTTCTCTAGAACCTGCCCTTCCCCCAGGCCATCCCAGCCTCGGGTGACATGAGACACCGAGCACCCCTCCTTCAGTTAACCCCAAAAAACTCTTTCTGACCCAGTGCTTGAGCACATCTCACCCCTCCTCCAGCAATAAGGTGCTTATTCCCTGCTTGAAGCTCATAGATTATAAAATCTGAGCACTTTACTGAGAAACCAAGCTCTGAACAGGATGTTTGTAATCCCTCTGATCACCATGGCAAATTTTCTTTCCAATTTTGTATTTTTGGTGGAGGTTGACTTCCATTAGCTTTGAAAACCATTGATAGATCTCCACTTCACTCACCCAGGAGCTGATCTAGGTGTCACAGCCCTCTGTGGTACAAGAACAGATGTTCAGGAGGGTAAATGAGAGACTGTACCCTTTGGCCCTCGAGGAGAAATGAATGATATCTCCATCTGTGCCTATTTTTGTTGTGTTCTTGGAGTAGAACTGGCTATGCTGATGTGAGTCAGTAAAGCCCCAGATGGTTTCACATCTGTTCCACATGTAGGTCTGTTTATCTGCTGAGTAGTGTTCTTGCAGTTTGGTGTATGGGATAAATCCAGTGAGGGACAAAATTTCATACACATTCTTATAAATCCAAGTTATTGGACTGTTGAAAAAACTCTGAGGGATTCCACGCCAGGGCAGCCAGGATGGTTGATCTAAAATGCTTCACATCCAGAGCAGGAACACTGTACGGAAATGCCATCCCATCTTTTCATCCAGCTTTGCCAAGGGCTTTGAAAAGAGCTTGAAAAAATGGAAACACATCACAATGGCAAGTAGCAAGAAGGACTGAAGAAGACAGGTGGGCAGAAATTAAGGGTTTGGTGCCGCAAAACAGAAAGGCAGATGAAGGAGTTTGTAAAGTGGATTCTAAAGGAGGAAAAAAGCCACTGAAGATGATCGAGTTTCCACTGGAATAAAGTTTCTTCTGGGGAGAAAGCAGTGTGGGAGCAGAGCCAATCTACTTAGATATGGTCACCACACTTCTATTTGTTTGAAATACCCTTTCAAACCTCTAAGCACAATACCTGTGAGTGTTCTGGGGACTTTCTGCTCATTTCCAGGGGTTTATTTGAGTGCTTTGGTGTGTGTTGCAGAGCCACAAGGCATCTCCTGGGAGACTCCAGTGGAGGGCACAGTGAAGGGCGAGTCTCTCATAGAGTCAGACTCGGGAGAACAGTCCCAGGAGCAGCAAGAGCACCAAGTGCAGCTAAAACTGACCATTGAAGACTTTGTCCTGCACAAGATGCTGGGGAAGGGCAGTTTTGGCAAGGTAAGTGTTGGGACTTTGACACCACTGAGTACATCTGCATGTTGTTTTGTATGGCACTAAATAACCTCTGGTTTGAAGGGACACTTGGGGAAAAACGTGGAATCATTTAAGTTGGAAAAGACCTCTAAGGTTATTGCATCCAACTGTTAACCCAGCATTGCCAAGTCCACCACTAAACCGTGTCCCCAAGTGCCACATCCACATGTTTTTTGAACACTTTCAGGGATGTTGACTCCACCACTTCCTTGGGCATCCTGTTCCAACACCTGACTCTGTCAGTGAAGAAATTTTTTTTTAATATCCCATCCTAACCTCCCCTGGAACAACTTGTGTCCATTTCCTCTTGTCCTGTCCCTTGTTCTTTGGGAGCACAGCCCGACCCCCCCGGCTGTCCCCTCCTGTCAGGAGCTGTGCAGAGCCACAAGGTCCCCCTGATCCCCTTTTCTCCAGGCTGAGCCCTTCCCCAGCTCCCTCAGCCTCTCCTGGGGCGCCAGCCCCTTCCCCATCTCCATTCCCTTCTCTGGACTTGTTCCACTGTCTTTCTTTGAGTGATGGACCCAAAACTCAATACAGGATTGGAGTTGTGGCCTCACCAGTGCCCAGTACAGGTCACTGCCCTGGTCCTGCTGCCACATTATCGCTGATAAATCTCCAGATCTTCAAAGAATCCTTGCTTTGGCATGGCTAAATCCTGAACTCCATCTTCCCCTTGCCTTGTCCTTCTCTCTGTCCCATTAGTTGCTCTCTCATGACTGTCCATGACAGGAGAGGAAAGCCTCAGGTAAAGCTTCAACTTCGATTCTCTGCAGGTTGATGGGTCCTGCATATCCCCAGAGAGCTGGTGGGAAATGTCGCTGTCCTGTCCATCTTCTCAGAGAGGTGGGAGCATGAGCTGAGAAGCTGAGTGTGGATCACCTCTGCTCTCCAGAGCAGCAGGTCCCCATCTGGGAAGAGTAGCTGCTCTTTCCCAGCTCTGATCTGTGCTGGAGCCAGAAGCTTATTTTGCAACAGCCAGGAATTTGTGCTTTTGAAACAAGAACCACCTGTTTTCAGTGGATCCATTAATCATGATGAATTGTGGATTGTTCCTCCTTGTTGCAGATATCCCCTCAAAGGGGACTCACATTACTCTGTGCCAGCACAAACCTGCGTGAAGCAATGTCAGAGGAACTCACCATTGTATTTTCACAGCCAATAAGAAGTATCATTATGCATTGCATTGCTCACATCCCACATCTTTCCGAGGGGGAAACTCTGCCTTGACAAAGCTTTTTGCCTTCTAAATGATCAGCAGCAATTGCTACAAACAGTTCTTAAACTGGTGAAGTATTTCCTGTGTTGACTTTTCATGAAAATCATAGAATCACAGAATCATTTGGCTTGGAAGGGACCTTAAAGACCACCTTGTTCCAACTCAGTGGGCAGGGCCATTTTTCACTTGAAAGTGTCGTGTCTACTTGTCATGTCCACAGCCTGCATAGGAACCAGAGCTGAGACATCATGGCTAAACCAGAATACCCCAAAACCTGCGTTCCAGACTAACCTGGACTCAAGAGCGTAGATGTTGTAAAAACATTTTAACTGGGAGGAAGGGACCTGTGGAGGTCTTCTAATCTAAACCATTCCTCAAAACAGGTCTAACGAGATGGGGTTGCTCAGGGGTTCGTCTATTCAAGTCTTGAACACCTCCACTGGAGCAGATTCTGTACCTTGTTTTAGCCCTCGTGCTGACACAGACTCTCCAAGCCTGTGACTTCTGCATCTCTCTGAAGTGCACATTGTGGGTGTGCGGAGGATGGGCCATTTCATGCCTTTCTGCAGCAAAAACTCACCCACGAGTTTCCTGTGTTGGTGTCGCTCCCGGTGCCCTCATTTGCTTGGAGCGAGATTCACTTCCCCAAAGAGGGGACAGGGTTTGCAGATCTCAGTGCCCGAGGGGTCTCTCCAGCTCTGCGCGGCCCTGGGAGCTTGGGGGGCAGATCCATGAGGATCTCTCCCATCACCACCTCTGCAGAAGGTCTGGCATTGCCTACCTGCTCCTTGGAAGTCACGGCACAGGTCGCAAATGGAGCACATTCCCCATTTTCCCCAGGAGAGCAGTGCCCAGCACAAAAATGAGGGTGAAAAGGGTGCCTTGCAGCATCAGCACTGTGAGCATTTCTGGTCATTCAGTGCAGAGACAGAGGGAGGCTCTAGGCTCTACTCTCTGTCTGGTGCTACAAAGTGAAATGCAGCAGTAGCCAAAAGGGTAAATAAAACTTTTGTCAGGGCTAAAACATGTCCGAGCTTACTCAGTAAATAGTGTCTGGTAGAGAACTTCAAAGACCTCTTTGATGAATCTTACACACTTATTCAGTCATAGAAACAGGGTCAACAGGCTGTTAGTGTGAAGATCAGGACTGCCACTGCCTTCTAGCAGAGACTTTTTTGCTCTGTGGTCTCTAGAAAACCCTCCTGTGCTGCTCCAGGTCTCATTTTCCCTGCCAATAAAAGTAGACAGAGGTTGTAACTCCTCTGGGATGTGTTTTCCTGTTCTCAGAGAAGAACTCCTGCAGCAGCATGGGAGATCCAGCCTGTTTGCTCAGACCTGAAAACTGGGAGGAAGGAGAGAAAAACATCTGATATAAAACCAGTGTAGCTACTGGTGGACATCATTTTCCAGCTTCTGAGGATCTGGTGTAGGGTATTTGCATTTCAAATGCTGACAAAGCAATATTCTGTGTTGTGTTATTTGAAGTCAGAAAACAGGAAATGTATCTCAGGAGCATTTGCATGAGGATGGTTTCTGTTATCAGAAGTGTTTGGCTCTCTAGCATGTCCTGTCCATCCAGGCATGTCGGACCCTGCTCCTGTAATTGCCAAGACATTCTCATCCTTCCCCAGGGCCCAACTTCAGAAAACTATTCTGGGTGTGGGGAGCAAACTCAAAGTCTACAAAGTCTTAATGGCAGAATTGGGCCTTAAACATCAGGGGGTTTTGGGGTGTACCTGAGTGAATTCCCCAGAGCTCAGCTCCCACCCTCGCATGGCTGTTCTGAGAGGAGATAATACCTCCTTCTGAGCAGCTGTTTCCACCTTAGGTGTTCCTGGCCGAGCTGAAGAGCACAGACCAGTATTTCGCCGTGAAAGCCCTGAAGAAGGACGTGGTGCTGATGGACGATGACGTTGAGTGTACGATGGTGGAGAAGAGAGTCCTCTCCTTGGCTTGGGAGCACCCATTCCTCACTCACGTCTTCTGTACGTTCCAGACCAAGGTAAGACAAGGATCTGCCACTTTCTTCCCACAGGCTGAGAATGCTTTACTAGAATACAGATACTTGGTGAAGGGCTTCAGCCTGCTGGGGTGAAGCAAAACCGAAGTGACATTTAAGTAACACATTTATTTTCATGGTCCTATATGACAACATCCACCAGCTGATCAGCTTTCCAGAGCTTTTCCTACAGCCACAATCAATTGTCTTAACACCAAAGCACACACAAGGTGTGGAAAGAAAAAAGGGAAATTTGAGAGTTTTTGTCTATCCAACCTACTCAAACCATTCCTGAGAGATGATTGATACCTCTCAGCTCAAATTCAAAGCAGCATCTCTGCCTCGTGGCTGCTTGTTCAGGGTTTTGTTGGGATGCTCCCAGTCCCTGCTCAGCCCCAGGTTTTGGTGGCACAAGCCTCTGCTCGGTGTGAGGTTGGGTCCTGCTCAGTGACAGACTCTTCTGCAGGGTCAGGAGAAACAAATATAACCCCTGTGGCACATCCCAGTCATCTGTGGGATGTGTCACCTGTTTAAAGGCAGGTTAAATTTGTAACAGGGAACATCTGGAACTGCTTTAGGCAATGTGACACCGAGCCCAGGCATTCACATTTAACCCCTTTGGGACTGACAGTGAGGATAATATGTCCTGGGAATGGATCCTTGCCTGTCAAGGAAAGAAATTCGCTCCCTGCTTGGGGGGTGGGCTAGATTTCAGAGGAAAATATAAATGCCACAGCTCCAAAAGCAAAGAAAATCAAGATTTAATTGAAGAGATAAAATATTCACAACAGTCACAGCTCTGATGCCAGCAGCTGAAGCATGCTGTCTGTGCTCCAGCCTGGTCTGGAGCTGTAGATCAGGTTCAGGATGGATACAGCAGGGACAGTTTGCAGCTCTGCTTTCAGGAATGCAAGTGTCCCCTTCCCTCATGAGTCTGCAGCAAAAAGAGGAGAGACCAAATGGAGTCGTGTCAGGATCCAGGTGGGATTTACTGACCACGTAAGGAGCGTGCTTCCAGCTGTGGAAAACCTGGAGGATGGAAAAGCAACGTGTGCCTGAAAAATTCATCGTGCCAGGCTCAAACACCCAGGCAATCTTTTTGTACACTTATGGGCAACACCACGGTATTGCCGTCCACTGTACAGAAATAATCTCCATCCGTCTCATCCCAAGCCACCACTGCCACTTTAAAGTTGTGTGATGTCCCCATCTTGCCCCGGAGTTCACAGAGAGAGAACCTGGAATGGGCTGCCCATGCCGAAGCTGCTCTGGGCTCTGATTGATTCTCAGCTCGTGTTTTTTCTCCTCTGACCTTCACGAGCCAGCAGTGATCACTCAGTGCATGAAAGTCACCCAGAGCAGGGGAGCTGCGACAAGCCATGGATGGTCTTTCATGGCTCAAAGAACAGCGTGGTTCAGTCGTAATGTCTTTTATAGCAATTATTTTAGGATCATGGAATTGTTTGGGTTGGAAGGGACCTTAAAGATCACCTATTTCCTACCCCACTTCCAGAGGCAGAAGCCACGGCACCGCTGTGTAGAGTCCCTCTATTGGTTTTAATATTGAAAATCTGACTTTTTTTTTTTTTAAGTTTCACTGGATAGATCAGTAGCTCCAAACAAAAACACATGTGCCGATGCCTTTCTGCATCCCTCATGCTTTGGCTTACCTGAGCTGCTCCAGATGTTGAGTGTCTCCGCAAAGGACAGTAAAAACAGGAATATTCCTACACCAAAACAAGGACCTCAATAGTCTACATGTCTCCAGAGGAGAACAAAAGTCCTATAATCTGTTGAGAGTTCTCTGAGCTCTGGGATGAGTTTCTGCCTCACCTCAACCCAGTTAATGCATGACTGCTCAAATATAGAGCTGGACAGCCCTTCAGACAGGTTTTAGTAGGCACCTAAAGCTCCTCTTCACTCCTGTGGTGTCTGAATGATCAATGCTTTCAAAACTCAGAATCCTTGTCTTGTTTTACTGCATGACAATAAATGCAAGCCCATGGTGGGTTTTGGGGTTTTTTCCCCAATCTCTTTTTGAATGTGACTGTTTTATTTTACTGCAGTCATCTTTGTATCCAGATATTCAGCTGACATAATTACATAGTGTGAATTTTAGCAATAAGCTCAGAGAGCTATTCTGCTGTATTAGATTTAAAGGGACGCTGTTATGTTAAAGAGGAGGAAAAACATGTTTATTATTCTGTGAAATCCCAATATCAATAATGCCAAAACGGTGACTAGCACCCTAGTGCTTACGTTTTATTCTTTTTTGCATTTCACTGGTCTTCTGCCATAAAAATAGGCTTTCTCTTTTTGAAAGCCACTTTTATTACTAACTGCTTCTTTATTTCATTGGCCAAGTTTTCTTAACACCCTTCACCTAAATGCAAATTAGATCTTGAGGCATTTTGACTTGTAGCACAAAATAGCAACAGAGAAGATTATCACAACCCAAAAGAGAAGTAATCTTTACTGCAATTTAAAAGAAAATCTTACAGAAACGTTTATTTTCTGCTTTACCGTTGTATTACATATTTTCAAAGCCCTGCTGGTGAGCCTTTTTCACATGCTCTGTTGCCTGCACATGCTTAATACTGACTGAAAAATCTTACACTGACAGGAAGGAGAAAAGAATTGTAAATAGGGAGTGTGGTCCTAATTTGAAAACTCTTAGGCTCTGTTTTCAATGAGTATTTTCAGACTTCTTACTAAAAAATCTCAGAGGTTACTTCAATTCCTGAAATTATTTTTTTTCCGAGCGCAGTTTTACTTTCCTTCTCTCTCTGGCTGGCTCCTGAGGGGCAGGGCTGATTTCTCTGCCCTGGATGAGAGCATAGGGTTGGCACGTGGGCATTTCACACCCATTGGATGCTCAGCTCCACTCCCTGGTCATGCCATGGACTCCTTGAACAGCCCTAGCTCCATCCTCCTAGATTTTTTGGGATGATACATCAGCTTGGAGACATCTGTCCATCCTCCTAATACTTTGAGCTTGAAAAAAATCTGATTCGAGGCTAGTAGGCCAAATTTGAGCCGGCTGATGGGAAAGTTGGGAAAGAATTGGGAACTTTAAGGAAGCTCTGAGGATTTTGCCTCTTGCAAGCAACAGGCAGGAAAACTGGCAAGGTCTCATTTAATCCTGGCCAAAATTTCAACGTGGTTTAGCAGAAATAGCAGCATCTCAGCAGAGCTTTGGGATCGCAACAAGGTTGTGCCAGAGAAGGTGTGAGGAGCTGTAATTATAACATCAAATATATGGAGTTTTTGCAAGACACTTCTAGGTGGTGTCAGCTCATGTGGTGTGAACAGGGGGAAGGCATTGGCCAGGGAAAGAGGAGGACAAGCTCACAGGAGTGAGGTTTTTAAGTGGTAGATGATTGACATATTCAACACACATATTTTCCTTCCCTTCCTATTGTCCAGCCTGACAAAAATCAGCCAAAAATGCATTCAGCTTTGCCTGAAATTTCTAAAAATCTGCAGTCCAGCTGCACTTTATCCTGAAAAAATTGACTTCTTAAAATAAAAACATTAAAAATTTTTGCCTGTTTTTCAACGGCTAAAATATTTATGTTTCATGAATTTGGTTACTTTTTGTTTAGTTTTTGGTCTGATGTTTTGTTTTGTTTTTTTAATCTGCAAATCTTCAGACAAATCTTTTTCTAGCCTTGAGGAAATTAGTCTCTTTCCAAGATTCTGCTGGACACTGATAGGGAAAACCACTTCCTCTTGCAAGACATGGGCTGATAGTACCTCAGTTTATCAGTGTGTGATGGATTCTGTCTGCTCTGAGTGTGAGTAAAGGTCTTGGGATCTCAGAGCTCGAGTGGAAGAAGCTACTGCCAGCCAAGTCTGCACCTGTATCTCTGCAGATGTGTTTTATTTATGTGTATAAATATATTCCCGTGCTTTGTACCAAGCAGATGGGCACGCCACGCTGAGCATCCCAAATGAGCAGCTTAACACGCTGTTAAAAACGCTGACAGTGCAAAGGTTAGAATGAGGAATAAATAGTGAGATCAGGGACTGGACTGGACTATTGAGCAGCTGTAAGAAATGCTGCCATCTCCAGAAGATAGCCTGATACTACACAAGAGGGGGGAAAATGTCTTTAAACCAGAGAATAAAACTAAACCTGGGATTGTTCTGGTGCAAATTGCAGTGCAGGTGAACTCCTGCAGTCACCTCCTAGCAAGGAGTAACCCTGTGTTAACTATTCCTCATGGGAGTAGGCACAGTGAGGACTGCGTTGCCCTCTTTCCCACTGGATGGGATGCTCAGGTGGGATTGCAGCACTGTGAGTGGTGTGGTGGAAAAGGCTGAGAGGCCTCTGGTTACCATCTGTCCCTTGAAATAAAATAGATCCAAAGCATGGATCGGCACCCAGACTGTGCTGAGGTGCATGAAAAGGTGAGACCAGAATCAGCTGCAGGAATTGCATCATGTCCAACCTTTCTCTTGGCTAGGGCCAAGTTAATTCCATGGGCGTGCAGCAGGATTTGATCACTTAATGTGGAGCCATCTCCATGTTTTTTTTTTCTTCACCATTTGTTAGGGTAACTGCTCTAAACACAGGTAAAGCCACACTGTCCTGCAGAATTAACTATTCTGACATTCATCCTCCTGGAAACCCTGGGAAGAAGAATTTTTGCTCTCAGTAAACGGTGCTAAATTGTGTATTTGTATGTATGCAAGTGCTTTCAAAATGCAAAGAAAACAAAATCTGAAAGTCTCTGCAGAAAAGTGCTCTGGAGGGCTTCCAGCTGGTTAAAGGATTTTAAGAGCCTGTTAAAGGATGTACCTTGAAAAGATCAATTTAAATGCTGTCTGCTTTATACTCATTGTTTATAAAGTTGAAAGCATCTCTGATAGTGACTATTCATTCTCCCAGCAGTCGCAGCAGAGCAGGAGCAGGTTGGTTTAACCCCATCCCTGCCGTGTCCTGGAGAGGCAGCGGGAACAGGTGGCTCTGTGGGGAGGAGCTTGGCTCGGCACAGGCACTGACAGGACAGGAAATTGAGTTCTTGCAGTAATCCAGGCTTTCAGCACCTGGCAGGACTGGCTGGACTGGGGAACTGTGTTATTTTGTGTGCAAGAAATGTTATTTTGTGTGGGACACAGCTGCCGTGGCTGTGTGTAGGGCTGTGTAGGACGTTGTAGGGCTCTGTCTGCTGTAGGAGCAGCACTTCAGCCTCCTGCAGAAGGGTTTGTCCTGTTCCCTGTGCTGCAATGGAAAAAGCCCCTGGAAGATGGTCTGGAAGTCGGGAATGGCTGATACATGGATGTTCTCAAGGCAGCTGGTGCCAGCTTGTTCAGGAGGTGTTTGGACAGTGCTGTCAGGCACATGGTGTAATGCTCAGGGGTGTCCTGTGCAGGGCCAGGAGCTGAACTTCTTTGTGGGTCCCTTCCAGCTCAAAATTTCTCTGATTCTATGATTCTAAACTCCCCTGGGGCAGTGTCCATCAGGGGTGTCCTGTGAACGGCCAGGAGTTGAACTTCTTTGTGGATCCCTTTCAACTCAAAATTTCTCTGATTCTGTGATTCTATAACTACCCTGGGGCAGTGTCCATCCCTGAGTGCAGGAAGGGCCTTTACAGTCCTCCTCGAGCTCTGTGGTTGTAAAAGATGGTCCCAAGCTCTGCCATGAGACCAAACTGTTCTGTCGTGCGAGTCCGGAACCATGACCAAAAGCTTGGCTTGAGCGTTTGCCACCCAGGGAGTGCTCCCATGGGTGGTCAGCAAGCCGTCTGTCACCTGTGTGCAGGGCAGAAGGACAGGACACGCTTTCCAAGCCTCCTGCAGAGCTGTGAGAGTCTCACCACTGAGGAACAACATTCCTGCTTATTTACTAACCTCCCCAGGCAGGACCATTGCATGGGGTAAGGGCATGACAGAGCCTTGAGAGTCACAGAATCGGAATGGTTTGGGTCAGAAGGGACCTTTAAAGGCCATCAAATGCAACTGCCCTACAGTGAGAAGGGACATTTTCAGCCAGATAATACACACTTAACTCCCCTCGCCTGCTCCAAGTGCTGGCAGACTCCAGAGGCTCTCAGTAGCAGGCAGGAGCCATCAGTTAACTGTCCCAGGACAAGAGGAAGTGTAGGTTGGAGTTTGTCTGCAAGAACGTCCTCTGTGCCACTCTAACCCTTTGACCTCGTGCACTCTCTTGAATTTTCAGCGGTTTCAAGAATGGGTTTTGCCACTTCCCATTTTTAATGAGTTCTACGGCTCTGTAGATCTCAGGCTCAGAAAGCTGACTCCAGTAAGTTTTTGTGCTTCGTCCTGCTTGGTTACACCTCACTATTTGTAATGACGTAGGGTTGATCTCAACCAATTTTCCTCCATGAGCCATTCCAGACATCTGCACTTCACAAGAAGCAAGGGGATCTTCCAAGCCCCAGAGCAGGAAAGTCAGAGTGATACTGTCTCTTTTAATAGTGTTTATGTACCTCTCTATAGCACCTGGTAGACCATTGATGCCGGTGATTTTTGTATTTTCTTTTTATACTCTTTTTATATATTTTTATACCCTTTTCCATCTCTGTTACCCTCTATACGCACTCCTTGTACCCTGCACAAACACTCCTTGTACTTTAGCCTTACATGTTTACAACCCTTGTGGTCTGATATTTAGCTTAGTTTGGGGTCCTGCAAAGTGAGGAAGACCAAACATTCATATTATCTCAGAACTAGAGGCTCCAACCTGTTCTCTCGTGGAACATGTTTTTGTAAACGAAGCTGTAGTCTCATTGGGGGGGTTCATTAGAATAGGGGGCAATTATTCATTTATTAAGTTTCTTATTGGGGGATTTTAGGTAGATATGCTAATTTTGTGAAGTCCATAAAAATCCAGTACACATTGTACGGGGGTTCCGGCTCATCGTTCGCTCCACGATGTGTTTTCCACCTTTGATGAGTCTGGGCACCTAGGATCCTATTAAACCGAGGTAAATTCCCTTTTCCCTGTAGTGCTGTATCTGCTTCATATTTTTACCAGCCTGTGTAAGGCGTCACCATAAACTTCAGTATTAATCTTGCCTAAAATTTGTATCCTCCAACTTCATAGCTTAAGGCAGTTGAGCAAGAGGGTTCATATATTTGGACGCGAATTAATCTGAGGGTTTGCCCACCTTCTCTTCCCTCAGGTGGCAGAAGGATGCTGCCACAGTGTCTTGTTTCAAGTTGGAGCCCTGGGTTCAGTTAAATAGGTGCATCAAGATGGTTTCTCAAATCCATGAACGAGCAGAGCATGACTGCTCGTTCTGCTGAATAAACATGAACTAAAAGTGACACTTAGAGATGTGTGATAAGGTATAGCCAAAATCAGTGGACATTCCAGGGAAACTGAGGGGTTTTCTCCTTCCCAGCCCACCGAAGATGAATCTGGCCCATTTGAAGACCCATGAGGTTTCTTCAGTCCCAGCAGAACACATGTGGTTGCTGGTTTGTTGTTGGCCAAACCCCATCACCTCCTTGTGTACCTCCCCAAAGAGCATCTGTTCAAATGTTTCCCTGAATGGGCTCCTGAGCTCACGTTGCTTTCAAGAATTATACATTTCTTCACTAAATTTCCCATCTTCCTTTGACCTTTTTACTTACTGGAGCTCATTTACGTGCGCAGCCTCCTGCAGATGCAAGAACTTCGCACTGAAAACCTGCACCCATTTGGTTTAGTGACAGAATTTGTACTCTTTCCCCAGGAGGCCAGATCTGGCTTTGAGCTTGTTGGATGACAGGTGGGGTTTCCAGTGAGTCCATTTAAATAAGAGTGCTGTAATTAAGAGGATCTGGCTAAAGAAATTGCACAAATTAGAGCAGACAGCTGTTGTTTGAAAGGAACAAGCACTTTTGTGGTTTTTTAACATAGCCAGCCCTTGGCTTGCTGCCAGAGATACTTACATTAGATCTTATGGATAAAAAGTCTTCAACTGTTAAAAATATAAATGAAAATAACTCTATTTTCCCCCCAGAAAAAATGTAATGGGCAATAGACAACACAGGGAAGATATTAATAAACTTTATAGCATAGTCTAGAGATGACTGACTTCAGGTGTTTATGGAACAGAGAGAGGCTTTTGTGGGGGGAAAAATACTGCATCCATTTTATTTTATTCCTGCTTTTATGCACAAAAGATGAGATTCCCAAACCAGAAGTTTAAACTGGGAGCATAACTCAGTGTGCAGATGCCCTTCCTCCAGAAGAAGGTGCCCTTTCTGCTTTGTAGATACAATTCAGCATGGAAGGGATCAATCTAAATGGGATTCTGCAGCATTCTGGTGGTGAAATTTGGGCTGATGAAGCTGTGAGAGGATCAAGGTCGTGTACAAGAGCAACCTGATCTAGTTGGAGGTGCTCCTTCCCATGGCAGGGGGTTGAAACTGGGGTGGTCTTTAAGGTCCCTTCCAACCCAACTATTCTATGATTCCATGATTCTATATCAAGGATTGGAAAAGAAACCTCAGTGGTCAGTTCTGCTCATCATAGAGAGAGATTCCATCATTTGTGTACCAGGAGGAGAGTTTTTCACTGCACTGCTCAAACAGCTGATGGTTGCATGCAGCTGGGGACAAGGACTGGACTTTTTTCCAGGCTTCTCTGACATGCAAGTGCTGAATGTGCATCCAGAAGTATGATTAATTCAGTAATTTTCCCACCAGCAAGTTACACAGAGCAGCTTTCAGGTTTAAAATCAAGCATGTGCTTAAAGCAAATTGCTGCATCTGTTCGTTGTCTCTGATAACTGGAAAAAGTCAGACCCAGGTGCCTCCAGGGAGGATGTGCAGGAATGCAGGTGACAGCAGCTTGAGGTCACTCCAGTGGATGGATAATGTACTGGGATTGGGACCAGAGGATACCTGGGAGTGATTTTTGCCTTCTCCACTAGTCCCCTGAGAAGTTTGTCCATATGTCCTTCTGCTGTGCAGGCACTGAAGAGTTCCTGACCCCTTTCTGTGAGCCTGCAGCTCTGCTGGGAAAAATCCACAGCCCCAGCTGGTTATTAAGTGGCTTTGCAGCATTTGCTAATGGTGTTTATAGAAATCAGAGCAGGGAGTGTGAATATGGGCTTAGCGGAGAAATGAGGAATCTAAAAAAGAAACTGCTTTCTTTCCAAAACCCTCACAGTAATCCTTTCCTTCCTCTTTTTGAGTGCTTTCTGAGTGGCTGGATTTTTTTTTTTTTTTTTTTAATATATAAACTTTTACCTTGCTCTTCCTCACCCCTTATTTATTCTCACCTCGTCTCATTCCCTAGGAAAACCTCTTTTTTGTGATGGAATACCTCAATGGAGGAGACCTCATGTTCCATATCCAGAGCTGCCATAAGTTCGACCTTCCCAGAGCAACGTAAGATATTTACCATTGCCTTTGGGCCTGCAGGGTGCACACAAGACAGAAGCAAACTGGGAACTTGATTTTATTCCCAGCTCTGCTACTGCCCTGTAGAGGAAACCTAGGGCAAATTATTTGACCTCTCTTCAGCTCCCACAGAAGGCTTTTAGACTCCAATCCGCACAGTTGATTTCAGTCAGACATGACTTTGCTTCTTTACACCTCTCAATAGCTAAGCTGCAGGACCTGCTTAAGCTGAGGTTCCCAGCCCTGTGGTCAGAGGTGAAGCTTCTGTTTGTTAGAAGTAATGGGATTTTCCCTTTTTTCCCTTTAAAGTTCAAGGGGGTGGGGGGAAAACCTATCAAAAGCACAAAAGGTAAATTTAAACAAAAAATTAATGCGCCAACGGAGAATTAAAAATGTATTTAGCTTTGATTAAAGTAAATAGAAGAATTAGAATAAATGAAAGGTGCTTTTAATCCTTCTGCAAGCAAAAGGTATTTTGAAAGTCAATATTGAAACTACTATAGGAATTACTTTTTATTTAATAATTTAATAATAAAAAGCCCACACCGTCATTTAAATCAGTGTTTGATGATTTTTTTTACAAAAGCTTTTGAATGTTCGGAATTAAGGGCCATTGCATTGAAGATGGAGGGAGCAGAGCTCTGCCACATTGGAGGGGGATATGATCCCCTGGTTTCACTCCCTTCTGGGAGAACAATTTCATTCTTCACACTGATCCCTCTTTGCAGCAGGATGTGGTAGTGCTCTTTGGGTGAAAATGTGCTGAGAACAAAGACTTCAAGCTCAAAAAATCTCCAGAGAAAGGCCACCAAGCTGCTAGATAGCCCATGTTATGGATGAGCTTTTAAAAATAGATGAAATTTCTTCACTGAAAGTGTGGTCAAGCATTGGAACAGGCTGTCCAGGGAAAGTGGTGGAATCACTGTCCCTGTACTGGCGCTGGCACTTGGGGACACGGTTTGGTGGTGGCCATGGCAGAGCTGGGTCAGTGGTTGGACTCAATGATCTCAGAGGTGTTTTCCAACCTAAATGATTCCAGAATTCTAGGATTCCATGAAAAGCAAGTAATAAATCTGAGCAGGGAAGAGGGCAGTTTGACAATCCAGGTAATCTGTCTGTGCTCCCCATCCCAAATTCCCACCTGCTTTTGGGAATCTCACATCACCCATCAGTAAAACACAGCCATCCCAAGCCTTCTGGAGACAGTCCAGCCTTCTGGGAACCTAATGATATTTTGGGTCTTGTGGAGACAAAGTTTCCCCTTTTTTGCGTCCAGTGGGAAATGCCTTTGATAAGCTCCTGTTCTAACTTGTGCCTTCTGTCACTCAGGTTTTACGCTGCTGAAATCATTTGTGGGCTCCAGTTCCTCCATTCCAAGGGCATAATATACAGGTAATTTTACTCCTTAGTGCAATTAATATGTTAAATGCCAAACGTTCCAGCTTTTCCCTGCGAGCACTAATGGCAACAGAGAGGCTGTTTCTTGGCTGTACTTACTGGCTTTGCATTTCTCTGCAGATTTCCTTTTTGCAGAGTTTGAAGAGAAAGTGTTGAAAAGGCAGTTTTGAGCCCTTTTTTTAGAATGCAGTCCTATTTGAGTTAACATTAAAACAAACCCTTGGATGCATTTATACAGTCATCCATACAGCACCCAGTATAGGCACCCTGTTTAAATTTTCAACATATCAAGGTATGTAAGGTAAAGTCAGACATGAGAAATTTGGTACATCTGCTGGGCTGGTTACCCTGGGACAGTGGTGACAAGCTCAACTCAAGTAACAACAGCAGGGAGACAGTGATGTATCTTAATTTCGGATTATTAACAGGCCTGCTGTGCACAGTTCTGTGGGGAGAAGGGATTCATCTCACCATCATGAATCTGGGTTGTCTGTCAAGTTCTTCTTGTCATAAGCAGAGAGCAAGAGGGCATTTTTAGTTTTGTCAAACCTGCGTTAAAATGTGTATGAAAAGTGCTCATTTCTACCTGAAATTAGGCCACAGTCTGATTGCCCATGGCTGAAAGGAGGATTTGAAATTTTTTGGGAGCTCTAGTCAAGCTCATCTTCATGGCAAAATTCAGTTACTACATCGCCTTCTTGAAAAGCAGAAAACAAATAACTTGTCACAAACAAATGAGAAAGCTCACTACAGCAACGATGTTTGCTGAACCCAAAATGAGCTAATTTCAATGTTTGTCATGTAGTGTGAACATTAGAGCAAATGCTGAAAGTGGATGGCTTGCTCACAACCCATTCTCCCTTTAAAGCACGAGCTTTGATTCTTATTACTGCTCATGTGGGAGCCATTTATTGTCTTTATTGACTGATGATGGTGATTGCATAAACATGAGATCAATATCAGTGGCATTAAGCTAAGATGATCTCTGGGGCCTCAGCAACTTTCTGGCTCTAATTATTATTCTCGATGAGTGGAGGGAAAAATTTTCTGAAGTGCCCAAATCACTTGGCCATTTCTGTTATTTTTACTCAGTCTTCTCAGAAAAGTTGATTAAAAATATCTGCAGGACGTAGTGAGTTTATGACAGGACTGCTAATGCTGACATTTTATTTATAATGCACATTTCTACTTGGAATCACTACACCAATGCTGTGTTGGGTTTGGGACCCTTTTCCCTGTGAAAGGAGAGGGATTTTTAGAGTCTGGAGCCTTGGGAATTGAGGGAAAATTGGCATGTCTGGGCATTGGGTAATGTGGATACGAAGAAATGTCTCATTCCCAGAAGTTGGTGATACTGCTTTAGGTATCAAGCGTTGAGAGAAAAGGTTTAACCAGTCCTGCTCTCTTTTCCCTTTTTCACTGAAGACAATGACAACAAGGTCAGCTGAGAACACAGAGTCATCAGTATCTCTGTCAGAGCAAACTCAGCACTTAGGAAAGTGGATAGAAATCATTTTTGCAGCTTCATCTCTTGCGATGTCGTAAGAATAATGAATCCAGCTGTTCCGTCTCATGCACCCACGTTTGGAAACATTGGCTTAAATTTTAATGAATGAGCCAAGGCATTTTTTGGCAGAAGCTCCAGTACCTGGAGCCAGTCGGTTTTAGACTCATCAAAATAATGAAAGCGAACTGTAGGTGATGGGGTTTTTTTTGTTTTGCTTCGATCTACCAGATGAATAAAAGCAGTGCTGGCAGCCCAAGATTGATCTCAATGTTGTAACTAAAAGAAGTCATTCCAGCTGGAAATTGTGACAACATGAGTTGTCTGCCACTTGGAAGGCAAATGTCTCGGTTTTCTCTGTATTTCTCTTTGATTGATGACTCCCATTTTGTCTTGGGCCATATTCTTGCAGCAACGAACAATTGCCCCGTGACAACAATTTAGTGTGTAAACACTACAATGTCCCCCTCACTGATGAGGACCAGGCCCGAGCAAGACAAGAAGCTTTGCACAGAGTTTTTCATCTTTCCTGCAATTGCAGGCCATCATCTCATGAGCATCAAGCATTAGAAATTACCTTTCTTGAGGAACACTTCTGAAAAAAAACCCCACATTGTAAAACAGTTATCAGTGGCTGTGGATAACAGGATGGCTGTGTAGCCATCGTGGTTAGGCCATCTTGAGATGTGGAAAATCACAGAATCACAGATTCACGGAGTGGTTTGGGTTGGAAGGGACCTTAAAGATCACCGAGTTCCAGCTCCTCGCCATGGGCACCACCCCCTGGATCAGACCCCAACCAATTTGGCTTTTTGGCCAAAATGTGTGTACGCCATGAATTAGCAGAGGTCGAAAAGGAACAGTCACACCCTCAGCTGTGGATCTGATTCACCCCAAGCAGATCCAGAGCCCCCTCAGAGGCACAGTCAGAGCAGGGGGGATTTGCTTTATTCGGCGCCGGCTGTGGGGATTCACTCCTCCAAACACACACACCCGGCACTGCCAACTCACAATATTATGGGTAACACTCAGGAATATTCATCACATTCCCCGGGATGGCAGTGGTTATACAAATCATTTCTGGGCAGTCATTAATATCATTAGCTGTGTGCCACGCATGCGCTGTGTGTCCTGGTGGTCTCTGGGGGTCTGCTCGTGATGAAGATCTGGAGTCTTCATCACAGTGCACTTTTCACCTTTCTCTCTGAAGCATGGGCAGTCCTTGGTGGGTGATTCAGGGTTTCTGTGCTGGCCTCAGACAGATTCTTGTCCCTCTTCCCTTGACAAGATAAAGTGAATCCTGTTTTTCTAGGTTTTAAAATTCACATATTCTGTCTCTCAATAGTTAATTTGAGTTACCTATTCACTACCCATTTCTCAGTACAAGCAAATGTGCCTGGGTGCTTTGGGAGCCCTGAGAAGGAGCAGTGAGTGGTAACATAAGCCAGGCAGGGTAGGAATGTGTGCTCACAGACCAGGCGACCCAAATTCTACCCACATCCCTGAATCACTGATCCAAACCTCTTACCCTGAGTCATTATCTCAATGAAAAACAAAGCTTTTAGGTAAGATTTAAGAAAATTAACATAGAAACCATGCCAGCCTTCCTTTCTTTCTGCCTTTTTCTTTTTGTCTTTACAAGCTTTTCTCTCCTTACAGAGTTAGTTCCCACTTGAGGACCTCTTTGTTCTCCATCAATGGTCATGATTCATCAGCTCATTTGCTTTTATTTCCTTCTCTGTGCAGTTTTGTTTTCTTCCTCTCTCTGGGCTCTTTGCTTCCCAGAGTAGCTCAGAGCCTGAAACCTCAGACAGCAGCCTGGCAGCTGAGAGTGAAGATCTTTGTAAACCCCAGGATTTGGATGGTGGAACCCAGCAGTGAGAAGGTGGTGGGGGTCTGCTGATGCCTGGGATTGTTCTGACCCTCTGCAGGGCTTGTGGGTTCTTATCTCTTGCAGCATTTGTAGAGCCTGCACTAGGAGGGAGATCTGGCAGCAAGTTCAGAGAGACTATTTAGATTGCCAGGGGAGAGACTGAGAATTCTGTGGGCACTGCCTGCTCTCGTTCTCCAGGCTGTGTCAGGGCAGAAGCACCAGCTGACACAAAGCCCTTCTTAGCTTCACTATTCTGCATCCTTGAAGGAACAGCTTTTAGAAGATGTCTTGGGTGATGTGATCCCTGGAAGTGTTCCAGGCCAGGCTGGATGGGGCTTGGAGCAGCCTGGGGTAGTGGGAGGTGTCCCTGCCCGTGGCAGAGAGTTGGAACTGGATGATCTTTAAGGTCTCTTCCAAGCCAAAATTTCTGTGATTCTGTGTCTTGTCCAGCAAATAAGTCAGTGCTGGGACAAGAGAAATGAGGAAGAGGGAAACTGAAGCCCGAGAGAGCAGCTCCTCATTGATCCCTCAGCCTTCCTTTGTAATTCCAGCATGCAGGCACTACATTAGAGGCAGAGAACAAGCGTGATAAGTGTAACCTGCTAAAATAACTCGTGTGCTTCTGGAACACTTTAAAGAAGGGGTTTTCCTTCTTTTCCTCCTCAGAGACTTGAAGCTGGACAATGTCCTCCTGGACAATGAAGGACACATCAAAATTGCAGACTTCGGGATGTGCAAGGAGAACATGTTTGGAGATGCGAAGACAAGCACTTTCTGTGGGACTCCTGACTACATTGCCCCTGAGGTAGGTGTGGGGCACAGGAGGTCAGTAGGTGCCAGGGGACAGGAAATATGTCTTAGGACATGTCTGTTGTACAGTGATGGGGGCTGCAGAGAGTAATAAGCTGGTTTGGAGCAGTTCCAGGCCACAAACTGAATTTCAGCTTGACTTGTGTTGTTGTCTGGCATTGCTTATTTTTGTGGCTAATTCATTTTTTGGTGCAAACAGGGCTGGGAAACAAGTGGAGCTTGGCTTGAGTCAAGAAACAGAGTGCTTAATGGAAATTCAGTTTGGGCCGTGGCAGAAGAAACTCCAAGAGGTCCTGCAATTCAGGGACAGACACAGCATGAGGAAGGCTGACTGTGCCCTTTCCCTTATTTATTTTCCTTTTTAACCAAATTTCTTTTCCCCCCACCCTAGTAAATGTGGGTGTTTTGAACTAGATCCCTCCAGAAAAGAGAAAGTTCCCTTAACCTGATGCCTTCACACAATGATAGATCTTACTGTGGAGAGGCTTTGACTAATTAGGTGGCCAAAGAAAATGTTTCTTAGCTCAGAGAAAAACCTACAAGTCATCCATGCATCATGTCTGACATCAGTCTGAAATCCATTTATTTACTTTTCAAGATCCCATTTTGTAATTTTAGTGTTTTCATGATGGATATTGGTACTTTCCAAAGAGCTGTCAAAGCCTTTAGGGGTTTTTTTTCCGTCTACTATAATTCATTGATCCTTCACTGTGCACTTAGGGCTCGATTCTGGCTGAGGTTACACCAGAACTGGCTCAAGGGTGTCCTCAAATCAATTTCTATTGCTTAAGAATGGGTGTAAGTGTGCTCTGCAATCAAGCTGCAATTGTCTTTTATTCCACTTCAATATGCCTTTATTTAAGAAAAAAAATGCTATTTATCGCTTCTAAAAAAAGATAGCCAAGTGTTGATCCATTATCTGTGATTTTATTTTACAGAGAAGAGAAAAACTAAAATAGCTCAGAGTTTTATTTCTGCGCCGTGTTTATTTTAGGGATTCAACGAGTGCATATAAAACATTTTACCTCTAAATTGAAAGCACTTCTAGAGTTTATGGATCATCTCTTCTGCCACAGGCAGGAGCACTGGACTCTGTCAGTATTTCACTGCAGCTGCTACCACTGTAATTTGTTACAGACCCAGCACCTTGGCCACAGCCGTGCAAATAAAGGGGTTTGGGGTCAGTAGACAAGCAATTTTTTTTTATTTCAAAAAATACCTGACCAAGAAAAAAGGACAACCTGAAATTAATTTGTTGAGTTTATTTTTTTCCCAGGAATTTCAAATGAAATAAACTTTTTTTTTTACTGCCGTAAAACACTTTCATTTTATTTTCCAGACACTTTAGACTTTAAAACATAAAGCCTTATAAAAATAATTTCTCTTTTCAGAAGGAAAGGTGGGGATGATTTTGTTTGTAAGTGATCCAGAAAAAATACATTAGGGAGTCTTGCTGGTTTTTTTGTTTGTTTGTTTGTTTGTTTATTGTGGGGTTTTTTTGTTTTGTTTTGGTTTTTTTTTGGAGTGGAACTCATTGGATATATTACATTATATATTCAAATCTCATTTCTGTCCTTTTTTTCATCTCCTCTTTTGGAGACAGACGTGGTATAGAGCATCCCATTGCAACCAAGCTGTGGGCTCCAGGGTAAAGATTGTGCCTTAAAATGAAATTTTCCCTTCTACATCTCTAAAATTAGGATAAGAAGCCTGCACACCACAGTCATCATGTGAACCTTTAGATATCTGCAATGCAAACATCTATATTTGACCCAGTTTTTCAGGCTCTTTGAGAACGAAAAGAGACGAATAGGGGTTGTATTTTACAGCAGGTAGATATTTATCTGGATATTTAAAACTGAGTTAATTCCCTTCCTTGACTATAAAAGGAACTAATGATAACTGGTTTGGCTCTAGGTATCTCACAGCTGATATCTAAAGGCAGGTGAGATTAATTTTGCTTCTCCAGAGAGGAAGCTTGAGAATTTGGTGATGGTCCTTCAGACCATGGGGAGGTCATCATTCCTGCTGATCCCCACTCTGTCTCTTTATAGCTGACACTGAAAGGCACAAACCAATGTTTGACTGAGGACAGATTCCCATTCCTCCACCTAAATCTCAGTTGGTCTCAAGAGGACAGATCAGCAACCCCTTTCATGTTTTTCCTGGGGAAGATTTTGCTGGGGTAGATCAGCACCATTTTACCTGACTGATGCTCCTAAAGTACCCTTTTGCTGCCACATTTATAATTCTAAAACTCAGCTTGTGTAACTTAATCCCAAAATGCTAATGCCTTACCATTTGTCTTCTTGGACTTCACAAGCCTGATGTCAACCCTTGGAAAGCAGCTTAAAAATTAATTTGGCTCACCTTTTAAATTTGAGATCTCTCTGGTAGCCAAGGATTTGTCCAAGTAACTCAAGAGTTACATGCAGTGCCAGGGACTGTTTTGGCACCCAGGTGTGGCAGTGCCTCACTGCTCCAGGAGCCACAGCTCCTGCACCACTGGCAGATTCCTGGCTCTGCTGCAGGCACAGGGGAGCACCTCTGCTATCCCACTCTGCAGAGCAGCTGTTGCCAGGTCGTCGTCTGGCCACCCGTCTGAAGTTGAAAAACTCATGTCAGACGTTTTGCTTCTGCCTTTGTCACTCCTCTTTTTGGGCAGATACTGCTGGGGCAGAAGTACAACACCTCTGTTGACTGGTGGTCCTTCGGTGTCCTCCTGTACGAGATGCTCATCGGCCAATCCCCATTCCATGGCCAAGATGAGGAGGAGCTTTTCCAGTCCATCCGTATGGATAACCCCTTCTACCCTCGCTGGCTGGACAAGGATGCAAAGGACATTTTGGTGAAGGTAAGAATCACCACCCATCGAATGAAAGTCTTTTTGCCAGAATTGTTGTCGTCTTCGATTTGTTTATCTTCAGCTGTTGTAGAGAGAAGCAAGTTTAGTGTGATAGGACCAGGGAGAGTCACTGTCTTTTCTGTGGGCATCTAACCACACCTGACCTGGGTCATAAGGAGATTTGTGTATCTACTTTCTCCTGACTTGTGACGATGGCTCCTCACAGGGTACCCGACACCAGCATGGATCAGTTTCTTTGCAGAGCAGTCCCTAAGGTGCAAGACATGTTAACTCCTGGAAAAGATACTTCAAACTAAGGGTTACAGCAGACTGAGATACTGAACATCTATTTTTGGGGCACATGCTGCCATCTTTCTGCACAAGCAGCCTGTATTCTGTCAGGATTAGAGATAGTAATCATCTTTACATCAATCAGTAAATTTCCTTGTTTAGGAAAAAAAAAAAATCCCAACATTTTCTCCCTTATGGGCTCTTCTCATTGCACTGACTCTGGATAATTACACATTCCACCCTGCTTAATGCCTGTATTATCAGCAGAGAATTTAACCTATGGAATCAACATTCCAGCTTTTTGTAAGAGAGCCTGAGAGGAGACTGGGAGCAAGAGGGAACATCCGCCTGCACGCCTTTTTCCGGGAAATCAACTGGGAAGCTTTAGAAGAAAGAAGGATGGAGCCTCCTTTCAAACCAAGAGTGGTAAGGATGGATCTTCTTTCAATCCCACCCACCTCAGGTCTTCTAAACTGAGCATTTCTAATGATTGCCTGCCCTGATCCTCACACCTCCTGCTTTGTGGTGGCTGCAAGCCCAGGTCTGGCATGCCCACACCTGAGAAACCATAAATTTCGGATCTCTTTCTCAGTTACTGCGGCAGGGTAACACCTTCCCTTCACCACAGAACTGCAGCCTGTTCTGAAGGGATTACCTTTCCTTGCACTGCAGAAGGTAAAACAGTTCAGAAACCAGGGGTATGGCTAAGTCAGAATGATTCTGGCTATTAATAACAGTCCTATTAAATTGTTTAAGTCCTGTTAATAAGAATAATAGAATTTGATTTGGCACTCACATCATACTTTCATTTTAGAGTCTTTCACAAGTGTTATTCAATTGATGGGTTCAGTCTGCCATGTTACATCCCTGCCTGGCAGAATTCCTGGATCACAGCCTCAGTGCCTCCTCTATAATATTTATATTTACTGGCTCCCAGCTGAAGGTTGAGCTGAGCCCATAGGAAGCAGCCTGATAGTACCATTGTAATGAAGATCTGATCGTTAGTGGTTTGACATAATTTTTTTTTTCCTTTTCTTGAAGAAATCTCCAAGTGACTGTAGCAACTTCGACAAGGAATTCCTAAATGAAAAACCCAGACTGTCCTGTGCCGACAGAGCACTGATTAACAGCATGGACCAAAATATGTTCAGCAACTTCTCTTTCGTGAACCCTAAAATGGAGAAAATATTTTCCTGAGATCTGCCTTACTGAAGGGATTCTCTGTAATGGTTTGAGTCGCACTTTGTCAACTGAAGACTGTGCATGGTTATTTTTATCAAGAACCTTCCAGAAAAAAAGCACCTCAGTGAAAGTTTGTACCATGCCTGGAGGCTTCTGACTTATTCCAGTCTGTAGCAGGTGCCAGCCCATTCTTATTGATGATAAAGTTTCTTTGTGGTATCTTTTGGTCTCTCTTCTCTCTCTTCCCAATGTTCTCATGGTTGAGAGCATCTGAAAATGAGGAGGTGCCAAAACCTCTTCCCCACTACTTGTACACACAGCCAACAGGTTTCTCTGTCAGGAAAAATTAGTATATTTGAGTTTCTGGTGATGTCAGTGCCCATTTGTGCAACTCTGACCCAGACTCACCTTCTTCTGAAGGAAAAGTGGTTTGCTCAATGCCTGAAGGTGTCTGGGAAGGCTCAGATGTGCAGAATTGCCTGTGTGTGCACAGCTTTGAAGAAGAAATTTGCTCCCTACACCCTTTAAAAATGCTGTTCACAGGTGTTAGGATTCGATTTTGCTCCACTGGGGCAAAGAGATTTTTCAGGTGCCCATTCCACCATCTGTACATCTCAATGGATCATCACCACAGGAAATGCCAAGATCAGTGTGGAAAATTAGTGGTTTACACTTAGTGCCTGATCAGGAAGGATAGGAAGCTGCAGAATGCTTCAAGAACCTTTTTCTAAAGCTTTCAGTGTCCTCTCACACACCAGACTCAGGGTAAGATCTGGATGGGCCTTTCTGGCCTTTTATCCTAAAACCACATGAGAGAAGTGCAACATTTTTCCTCAAACCATTGTTTAAGCATTTTAAAACTGACCTTCCAGTCACAGAATTGGGGTATTTCACTTCAGGGGTACTAACTGGTCCTTCCAAAGGCTGATTTACTTTCTGTTTCGCTAAATGATGTCCCAGCTCTTTGGCACAGGTCAGTGAACTACACGTGATGGTCACAGGGCAGAAGGCACATCAGGTGAGGGTGGCCTTCACCTTATGACATTTTGCTGTGGGTCGGCTTTGCAGTCTGTGGGAATGTAGGTGGGTTTTTTAAAAAGTCTTTCCTGTGATCTTTTCATCACAGGATCATTTTAAATAAAGGTACACTGTTTTCTGAGGTTGGAGGTTTGTGAAACCACCCAGTTGCTGCTTCTCACTGAGATACCTCCTAAAAGCCGGGTCGGAATTAAGTCAGTGTTTAAACAGAAGATTCTGTAAGAGCTTAGACTTAGGCAGTCACCCAAGCTGGTGTTGGGATCTATTTGAAGAGCACACATTTGCAGCTTTGTTGCATCAACCTCTGGTCCCTGGACAATAAAAGCTCTGGAAGGTGAGTTATCCCAAAATCAGGTTCCCTTCAGAGGTGCCTTCTTGGCTCTGCTGTCAATTTGGACCTCCCAAGGGGATGAATGCAGCCTTGCAGGCAGTGCTGGGATATCCCTGGCAGTGACTGCAGGCACAGAGTCCAGCAGGAACAAGAGCTGAAGTGCCTGAAGGCAACAAGAAGGGCAGAATACATTGAGAAAGGTTTCAGTCCAGTGACTCTGATGAAATCCTTGTTTGTGCTGTATGAAATACAGGAGGGGGAATCTGCACTCAGTTTGTGGAGCTGGTCATCTTGTTGAGTTAGAATGGTTAACATGATTTTTTTAATGCCAGTTCTGTTTGTACAGTTTAATAAAATGTTGTGTATAATTGGGAAATGGGCACTGAAGTGATTAAAGAGGGACAAAGCACAGAGATGCATAGAAAAGCCATTTAAATGGCTCTGTGCTATCTGGGGAATGCTCCCCAGGGGAATTTCAACCCATAAATGCCCAGCAGCATCAAGCAATTGTACAACTGTAACTACTCCTCAGGGCAATATCTGAAACAAGGATTTGGCACTGTGCAAAGGTATCCAAAAAGAGAGTAGAATGTTCCTTTTTGCTGCCAGAAGGTGACATGGCTCTGAATGGGGTCTGGTATCTCAAAGGGGTTGCAGAGGATATGTGGAGAGGTCATTACTATTAGAGGCTGATTCAGAACATCTTCCTTTGACACCTGAACTAGGCTGGGGTCAGCCAAGTCCTGCAGGGGCCTGAGTGTGTCCATGACCCATGTCCACTCTGATGGAGTCTGGTCAGCCTGATCCAGACTAGAGATGGCATTTCTAAGCATTTGAAGACTGGCAGTGCCCCTAAATGCCTGTTAGGGATGTTCTCTGTGCAGCAGCACAGCAGTTTGGGCTTGACACCAATGGGGGGACATTCCCAGAGCGTAGATGAAGGAAGGAGGGTGCTGGTTCAGCTCTTGTGGTTAAGTCACTGAAGAGCAACAGGCTTGAACAGGTCTCTGACCAGAGGCAGGGCTCTCAGTGCTCCAGCTGTGGTCCCATACAGCCAAACGTAAGAGTGACTCCTGAAGGAACCCACTGAGTAACTGCTAGAGCAGGCACAGCGTTAGGATTAGTGTGAAGCTTTTGATGCAAACCACAAGAAGAAGTGCCTGCTTCTCTCTGCAAGGTGTCTTCAGCTTCAAAAGCAAATAACCCATTGAGGATAGGGGCAGGGAGATGGGGAGAGGTGGGTGTGAGCCACCGCGAACGTGCTCGCCGTGTGTCCCACCAGTGCCGCAGCCCAAGCTGTGCTGTGGGGTGTGAAGAGTGACGTGGGAAGCAGCAAACGCTTTCCTGTGGCGGCAGTGATTGAGAGATAACAGCCAGGGAGGGCTGAACGCCAAACACCCCCGCAGAAATGAGCAGGAGCCCAGGTACTCACAGAGATGCTCCTTTGCCTTAGCTAAACGTGGCACCTCCATTCCCATCTTCTTTCTTTTTTTTTTCCCCTCTCCTCCTCCATAAAATGCTGACTTTATGGCATGATAGATGGGGCATGCCAGGTTTGGGTGTTCATTTGCTGAAGGCTCAGTCCTGTTCTGGAGGATCACAGCACTACTGCAGGACCATGGCGCCAGCAAACATCAGAGTCTGACCTCCAGCAGCACCTGCTTCAACTCAAGTTTTGGGAGTCCCCACCACCCAAGTGCTCCTTCCTCAGCCTTGCTGCCTCCCTTGAAGGATGTATGAATTCCTACTTGTTGGCATCCACCAAATCAGGGTGAGTGGGAGTCACCTGAAAATTGCAGCCCCTGATTTCAGCACTCCTGCAAAGACTTCCAAGAGGACATGGGTTGGTCTCACAGCTCCTCAGTATTCAGAAGAGAGAACCAAGCTCTGTCCTGCACCCCACGATGCTCTTTGCAGCCTGGGCTGAAAGGAAAGGCGACTTTGCCCAGTGGTTACAAGACACTCCTGCCATGCAGAGGTGTCACCAAAAGTCCCTCTCTGACAGCAAAACCCCAAAGAGTGTGTCCTGGCAGTCGAAACACTCCTCCCTTAGTAATTATATTTGTACCTTAGACATCTGAAACCCAAATGAGAGATCCCAGCTGGGACTTAACCTGCTCCCTCACTCCAGGGGTGCCACATCACCTGCAGATCAGCATCAATGCGTGGCCCAAAGTGTGTCTTGTGGTGTGGAGCCAGCGGAGGTCTCAGTGCAGAGCTCAGGAAGCTTTTCTACCATCCTTGCTTACGCAGACGTTTTATCTCTGGTACATCACAGCAGCCAAGACAGCACTTGCCGAGCTGGTGAATACAGGAAATAAATGTATTTTTGTCTCTTTGCAGCCCAGTGACTGTACCTGATGTAATGGGGTCTGTGCCACTGTTTGGTAATAGGCACCTTGGAGTCCTTTATCCTCCACATCACCTCAATGTTTATATACACAAAGATAGAATTGAAAAATAGATGAAAAGTGAAACAAAGGAAAAAACAGCATCGAGCTGTGGAAGGTGAAGCAAGCACAGAAGAAGCAAGTAAGGAAGAAAATAGGGCTACAGGTTGATGTAATGCTGTGTAACACTTCCCTTCATCCGTTCATTTCAATTAGAGCTCTGCTCTTTTCCTTCAAAGCCACCACTACCATACTAGAATTTATTTTGTGGCCAAAGCACAGAACTTTTGGAGATTTCAGAGGATGGGATAGCCTGAGACCAGAAAGGCTCTGATCTGTCCTCCCAGGTAGCACAGAGGTGCCACATCTACTCTGACATCTCCCCTAGAAATCCAAGTATTTCTGCTTTGAATCTGGATTCAGGTCCCGATTCAAATATTTTGGTTTTCCTGTCTGTAGCAGAGGAATGCAGTTTAACTGCTCATCTTTAGCATCACTGAGACACCTTGGGTTATCCTGGAGGACTTCTGCTAAATACAGGTTTCTCCTACAACCTGTGCCTTATCCCACAGCCCTATTTCCCCAAAACACCGCCGAGAGCCATGGACACCTCTCTGTAAGCAGCAGAATCAGAGCTCACTCTCCAGAAGGCACCTGCACTCAACCAGTCAAGCCTTGTAAGGAGAAACATCAAAAATTAGTTATCAACACGTCTTCTGCAGTTGCTAGAGAAACTTCCTGAAGGAAATCCTCCATCCTCCTGGTACATCCATTAAGGGGGACTGGAGGACACTGCATTCCCATTTCCATTGGCAAGCACAGTCCCTTCTCCCATACTAAAGCAGTGATAATGAGAGAGACACAAAGCTCCGCGTTTATGGTCTTTTGAGAACTGTCTTTGCTTTTGAGGGGAAACACTTCTAAGCTAAAAGAAGGCAGGTTTAGGTCACATGTTAGGAATTTATTTTTTTTTCTCAGAGAGTGGTGAGGCCTTGGCACAGGGTGCCCAGAGGATCTGTGACTGCCCCATCCCTGTCAGTGTCCAAGGCCAGGCTGGATGGGGCGTGGAGCAGCCTGGGATAGTGGAAGGTGTCCATGGCAGGGCATTTGGAATGAGATGGGTTTTAAGGCCCTTTCCAACCCAAACATTTCTGTGATTCTGTGGTTCAATCACAGGAAATACACCATCGTTCTCAGTTAAAATGAAGCTTAATGGCACTGGCTCTTTCTCTTTCTGCATTTTCACATGTTGAATTTTAAAAACCCCTCAATCTCTGTTCCAAGAATCAACTGGATTCTGCCTGTCTGGGACCCAGTGATCATTCAACTCATGCTGCTCCTCTGCCTAAACAAAAACCTGCCAGTGCAGTGCAGCTGGGGAGGTGAATCATTACTTTAATAATCACCTAGAGGAAAACATGCTGCTTGAGTGGAGAGAAAATAAAAATTAAGTATCACATTTAATTTATGATGTGGCCTTTTATTTTAAAGGAACATAAACTGAAAATACTCAGACATCAAAGGAAGAATCACAGCTTTCACTTCTAAATTCTATTTTATTATTGTTGTTAGCCTCCCAGAAGCAAAGGAAATGAGTTCTGCGGTAATCATTTCCATTTAATTTTCAGCTCCCTTCTGTTGATAGCATTGTGTGTAACCTTTTTTTCTAACAGTTACTTTAAACTGTGTATTTTGATATTCCATTCAGCTGATGGAGAAAGAAAAATCAGTTCTAAAAAGGCCATTTTATCTCCGCTGTTCATGAGCTCAGCAGGATAATGTGATATCTCAGTGGGCGTATTTATTTCAAGTTATTGGTATTTTCCACCAGGGTGAAATTGTGCAAGATATAACCTCTCATTGCCTCCCTCATTCCGACCCAAAAAATGTCGTGGGGCCAAAGCAGTGGAGGAAAATGGACAAAATAGCAACCCTCATTCAAAAGGAACAATAATCCACCAGCAAATCAACTCAGTTCTGGTCATTCTTGGCAGAATGAAAAGAGTGAAAAAACCTGACAAAATGGGGAAAATGGAGCACACGATTATCATGGGGGTAATAAATCCCTGACCACAGTGGCGTTTTTGAGACAGCGAGGTAGAAGTTAGCAGTGACACCAGGTGACCTTTCTTGCAAAGATGTTAAAGCTCAATAATGTGGTTTGGTTCTTCAGGAGATCCAGTGCCACTGGAATTCAGATGGGAAGAGGAATGCTGGTTTTTCCCTTTGTGCTGTCTCTACACCAAATCACTGACTTGCTTCTCTTTCTTTGGGAGTACTGAAAAGAAAGAAATAAATAGAAAACCTCCACAAAAGGCCACAGCAGCTTTGGCTGAAAACCAGCCAAAAGCACGGCTTGAGCCTTCTGAAACGAGGACTAAGTGCCTTAATATTTCAATTAAATGCCTTGTCTGAGAATCAGCAACACTTCCACAGACTTATGTGGAATAACCACTGAAGTGTGAGACAGCTGTATCAGCTCAAGCTACTGCTTTTAGCAGCAGCAACCACCTTAAAGCACTTCCCATGTTCCAATCTGAGTCTCCAGTGGAGCTCTGGGGAGCTGTGATGTGGTTCTTTATCAGCACAGGAACAGATTTTTACCACCTCCTCCTCCTCTGACTAAAAAGAAGTGCATGCTCACATTGTTTTGATTTCTTCTTAAATTTGTTTTCACAGAGGCATAACTAACATCTCTAATTGGCCCAGGTTTGGCCAGCAGCATGTCCATCATCTTCAGAGCCATCAGAGATTGGCTCTGCTGGACATGGTGGAGAAATTTCCAGAATCTTCACACAGGACATGCAGGAGCCATTTCTGTACCCCACCCTACTCACTGCAAAAACTGGGCCAAGCAAAACCAACACAGAGAGTAAGATCTCCTGCCTCCCAAGTCTGCCAAAATTTTATGTCTAGACACAGCTGAGGAGGTGACTAGGAAAATTCAAGCTCCAGGCTGGGGCTGCAAAGGGCCACTGCAGGAGAACAGGTGCATTTGTTCTTGGTATGAAGAAATAATAAAGCCTGACTGTTGTGGAGTGCAATGTGCTGAAATGCACATTTCTTCCTTGCCATCAGTGCTCAGCCAAACACTGACACTGAAATGTGGGGAAACTGTGACAGAGCTCTTCATTTTCCAAAGAAATACCTCAGCACTCAGGTGGAAGCAGCTTTCCCCATGCCTTACCAAAGTGTAGCTCAGTGTCCCTGGCACAGTGCCTGATTTACACAGGGAAATCAGCCCCAAACATCTGCCCGTTCATTTGAGCAGAGACTTTGGATTAATCTTGTGCTTCTTCTGCTGCTACAGAGGAGAAGTCTGGAAAGTGTTCTTATTTGAATGTGGCTCTGCAAACAACATAAGCCTTGCTTAATATGGTGAAGATCCCTTTCCTTCAGGGTTTGTAGACCTGAGTTTGATTTTAAGTTTGGAATTTTTCTGTGACAGCACAAGCCTTATTTCTTTCACCTGACTTCAGCCATAGGGATCATGGAATCATAGAACTGTTTAAATTGAAAAAAATCTCTAATATCACAGAGTCCAGCCATTAATGCAGCATTGCCAGGTACCCCAAGGGTCCAGCTCAGCCTCCAGGTAGGTTCCCCACATGATCAGGAGATGCACATGGAGGTTGATCCCATCCCAAACAGGATCAACAAACAAATCCAATGAAATGGGTGCCTCCAGATGCCTGTAAGAGCAACACCAGGACTGAGCTAATGCTGTGTCTATGACACCTTTGCAGCCTGGGTAACATTAAAGAGCTGTAGAAATCAGCTCTGTGATTTATACCTGTACCAGAGTGTATAGTGCAGGTGTTTGTACCTGAATAAGCACAACCTCAGCTCCCTCTACAGTCACTGAGGATTAATTATTACTGTCAGAGAAACTTATTACCCTCTTATAGCCTGCCCCTGGAGGGATAAGTGTTTTTTACCTTGATAGCAAACACCAAAAATGCTGTGAAATAAACCCACTTGTGATCTCTGTGTTACTCTCTCTAAGTTCCTGGTGATTAACACCAACAGGCTGAAAATATTGCCCTGATCCCTCTCTTTCTAAACCTGCCATCTCTGAATAAGGAGAAATCAGCCCATCCTGAAGTGACTTCACCCAAAATATTCAGTGTTTTATTCCATATTTACACCACTGTAAAACATTCTGGGTTTCTCCTGAGTGCTTGACAATGGCAGGGCAGCAATGGGCTGGGACCTCTTCCCTTTGTGTCACTCCTCTGCTCTTCTGCCCGTGCAGATGTTCATCCTCCTCTCACCTTTCAGCCTATAGAGGGGGGATTTCATCTATCCACAGTTATTTCAGAATGTACTTTGTGCCAGTCATGCCCTTGGAAATGTGCAGGTGAAGCTTCTGGGTCTGCCCCAGTGAAAGTAAAAAAATAAAATCCAGAAGCCTCAATAAATTGTTTTGAAATAAAATTCATTCAAGTGGCTATAATGAGTTGATACTCATTAAATAGAGAATATCCTGTGAGAGAAAGAAACCACTTTTATCTACTCTGAATCCTAGCATCTTCCTTCAATGCTCTCAGCAATGTCCTTAGCAAGTTGAGGACGTGGATCCACAATTTCCATGTCTGGCCATCTTTGGACAGGGAGACTGAGTTCATATCAGTCTCTCTCGGGCTCTTTTTCTCTCATTTACTCACTGTGTTTAAATTATTCCTTCCTTTTCACTCACTCAGCAGAGAACTGAAATTTGCTGATGTCAGGATCTCGGAACAGATGGGAGAGCAGTATTGATTAGGCAGTTGAGGGTAGGACATAAATAGCTTGTTAAAAGTAAATAATAATAGTTTAAATGCTATGCACAAACCTTTATAAAACCCAGTGAAGCAAAACGAATAATCCTTCCAGAAATCTATCTGAGTTTTTTAGCAAGGTGATGAAATTCAAGAGCTTTTTTCACTTACTTATGTTAGTGCTGATGTAAGAGCTGATTGAATCAACAGTCTGGAACTGCTAGAGATGAGCCTGCCTTCAGCATCCCGGCCAAATGAGATGTTTGCAGCTGATGTGTGAAAGGGAAAAGAGAATTGATGAGGGGGAGAGAGCAGGAGGACAGGAGCTGCGGAGTGTGAGCCAGGTTTGTTCGGAGTGGGGAGGGAAATTTATTTTTCATCGTAAATTCAGAGTCTGGGCCCGAACTCACTGCTGTGTGTGACATCCAAATTGGGGTCTGAGGCAGGGCATGGTATAAAGCCATGGATGAGATGTATCCTTATTGATTTTGGTTCTGGTTTGATACGTACAAAGTCCTTCAGAATTGAGAGCTTTGTGAAGTCCATGCTTAAAATCCATCTGTTCCCCCATCCACAAACCACACAATACCCAGCTGGTTGTGACTCCCAATTATCGTGGTAGATATAAAAAAATGGATTAAAATTCTAAGTTTATGTATCAAAGAGGAGATCTGGAGAAGGAAAATTCATTTTGAGCTCGGGCTGCTATTATCCCTCATGTAAATGCCATGTTTTCCTGACCCATGTCTCTGCTGATCAATCCGATTCAGGACAAAGTCTGCAGCAGAGACTGAGTCACGTCAGGAGAAGTGTTCAAAATTATAATAATAGCTCAAGGTGATGAACAGGCTGTTTTTATTTTAAAAAAAAAAAAAAAAAGGAATAAAAAAGAAAAAAAAAAAAAAAGAAAAAAAAAAAGAGGTCTTGCAAGTTATTTGTTTGGGAGAAAACAGGATTTTCCTGGGACATTGTGCACCTACACGGATGGCAGGGCTGGCCCTGTCCCCTGAAATGCTGGAGATGCCTCCTCTGGAAGGACATTGCTTCCCTCAAGTGTTCATTGGTGCTGCTGCAGAAGGAAATGCTGAAATCTCGCTACCTTTGTCTCCTGAGCCCTGATTTTCATCCATGATGTGGGGTTGGCCCCATGAAGTGGCTCCCTGCTTTCTTTTGTTCTTTTTTCTAGCAATGAGCCAGAGGAAACTCTCTCCTTTGCACCTATGCACTCTCTCCAAAGCACCTATGGCTTTTTCAAGGTTTTCAGTGACTGATTTCAGAAAAATTAAAACGCCCTGAACAGATTCTGTTGGGGCGTTTTCATGAGAAATTTCTTACAGATTCAAGGCACTTTGGAAAAATCCCCATTTAAAGAAAAACTGAGAGATCCCAAAGACTTTTAAAGCAGATTCAACCTCCCAATGCAGAGATAAATTAGATATCTGGCCCCAGGACTTTCAGCAGAAGCGACAGCCTAGGAATCTGAGATATGGGCACACTGGGATACACAGCACTGCAGGGAAGCAAAAATTCTTGCACAGCCTCATAACCAAAAAGACAAATCAATTAAAGATTTCGAAGCAAACTGCATGCAATGAATAATTAACTTGTGGAAATCGCTGCTGAAGGATAGTGTGGGGTTTAACAGCACACCAACTGTTTGAGTCATTTGTAGCAAAAACATTTGTGGAATGGGAAAAAATATGGTGAGAAAACTCATGGCTGGGTCAGATCTGTAGAACTCATGGGGCACAATCATCTCCCCGGCCATGGTGAGAAATCCTTATGCAGGGAAAAAGTCCAAGAAAAGAGGGATCCTCCTAATTTTCCTTCTCTTTCAGCTCCAAAATGTGAAGAAGGAATAGAGTATCAACAGAAAATATAATTTTGTGGAAACGGCAATAGAGATTTGGGTATATAATCCCATTTTCCAGATTTACCTTTAGCAAAGAGCAAATTTTACCTCTGCACATTTCCTTTCCTATGAAAAAGACATTACCAGTCTTCCTTAAAAAGCAGGTGTGATAAGTACAGAGCCAGAGCACTTTGGAGATTATTTGCTGATATGATTATGACAAACACAGATATTAGATGAAAAGACCAATAAAGTTAAGTTGTGTTACTCCCGATTCACATCAAAAAAAGAAGAAAATTCCCGCAGTGAAGAATTTTCCTTGTGAGCAGAAGGTTGCTGTGTAACAACACGAAGGCATCACAGCAACATTAAAGGGAATTGCTGCTATAAACAAGTTATTTGATATATTGAGAATATTTTGTTTGTTTGCCTTAATTATTCACAAACAGGTGGTATTTTAACTAATTTGTTCTCTGTTAAAAATAGTTGCTTTGAACATATTTTTGTCTCTCTGATAGCACATCAGTAGTGTTCTCATTACTCCTTCCTGGCTATTTGTGTCACTGTTGGATATTAAATCACACATAAGAAATTATGATTTTGCCACTACAGCATCAGCTGCCTCTTAAAAAAAAAGGGGAGAAAAAACCCTTTCCTTTTTTTTTGTTGGCAAATTATCTGCAAAAAGCTCAGCATTGTTTGAATAATAAAAAAGCTTTTACAGATGGCCACAAAAGTGTTCGAAACGAGAGTATTCTCATGAATATTTATTCTCACCAATTCTCCTGACAACTTAACTTTCTGCAGACATTCTTGCAAGTAAACATTCAAACAGTCTCCAAAAAAGAAATAAAAAGGTTTTGTATATAAACACAAGAAAACTCACAGATTCTTTATTTTGCAGAGGTATCTTGAAATCTCACCCAGAAGAAAAGCCCTCTTGTGTTCAGTTCTGTAGATGCACAGATGAGAATTTGCCTCCTTAGTGGAGAGTTTGGTGTAAATGCACAAAAAAAAAAAATGTTCCAGTACTGTCCACATTTTGCAGACAGGAAGCTGATGTCCACCACAGAGGAGACTTGCCCTAAATTAGACAGCAAACAGAAGAATCACAAAATTAGCCTCTGCTCTCCCTGGAAACCCATCCCTGCAACTAGATCTAGGTGTTTCCTGCCAGTCACTGATTTAGGGATTTTTCAGTGTATGGATTTTTGGCCTTTCACTCTCTGATAAACCCAAACAATGTGCTACCCCATAAAGGGTTCCTTATGTAAAATCTTCGAGTCATGTTGGAAAGGAACCTTAAAGACCATTTTGCTCCACCCTCTGCCATGGGCAGGGACACCTTCCACTGTCCCAGGCTTCTCCAAGCCCTGTCCAGCCTGGCCTTGGACACTTCCAGGGATCCAGGGGCAGCCGCAGCTTCTCTGGGCACCTGTGTCAGGGCCTGCCCACCCTCCCAGGGAAGAATTTCTTTCTAATATCTAATGTAAACCTGCTCTCTTTCAGTTTAAAGCCATTCTCTCTTGTCTTGTCCCTCCATCCCTTGTCTCCAGTCTCTCTCCAGGTCTCCTTCAGGCTCTGGCAGAGGCTCTGAGCTCTCCCCGGAGCCTTCTCTCCTCCTGGTGAGCACCCCCAGCTCCCCCAGCCTGGCTCCGGAGCAGAAGTGCTCGAGCCCACACAGAATCTTTGTGGCTTACTCTGGACTCAATCCAGCAGCTCCACATCCTTCCTGTGTTGGGTTCTTTTGGTTTTTTTTTTTTGTTCGAGATTGCCTCACCCCAGGTGCAGGACCTTGCACTTGGCCTTTTTGAACCTCACAAGGTTTGCACAGTCCCAGCCTGTCCGGCTCCCCCTGGATCCCATCCCCTATATAAGCACTTTGTAGTTCATGCCAGTGCATCCTAGTGGAGGCAAGAACTGGAATTATCCACTTTAACGAGCGCGGACTCTTTCGCTCCGGCCAAATTCCGCGCCCGCTGCGCGATTTTTGAAACAAAGGCAGAATCTTTTCATGGATTGCCATAGTTAAGTAGCGTTTGAATGGCACAGTCGGGCGCAAGGCACAGGGGCTGGAGGTATGGAGGGTGACGTATTCCACTGGCATACTTTTCCCCACACGGTTCTTTTACAGGAGTTGAATCGGTGCAGATTATGCCCGGTTGAAAGGAAACAGTATATTCTGTGGTGTTTAAAGATGTCACACTCATCGCAGAGCTTTTGCAAACCAGTGAGTCAGCAGGAGGAACACAATGCTGGTTCCAGCTATTAGGCAGTTATTTAAAACAAAACAAACAGAAACAACAACAAAAAAAAAAGCCACTTGTGAATTCAACAGATGCAGTGAATTCCCTGCTTTGCAAAGGCTAAAGTGTTTGCACAGAGGAAAGGGGCACTTTTATTAACATAAAGGTCACTGCAGTTCAATCCTTCGTTCGAGTGAATTATTCAGTATTTCCTCTTAATCTCATTAAATGTGGATGTCTGTAAACAAATTCTGAAGATGCAGAGAAAATCAGACTAGCAGAAAGCATGTGCAGTGATGGAAAAGAAACAGAACTGACAACTTTTGGGTGCACATGGAGCACAGGCAGATTGAACTCAATGAAGGAATCACACATGAGAGCTCGAAATTTCATCTGACTCCATGTGAGCTTCCTCACACATGTCTTGCCTTCCCCATGCATGGCTGCCTTGTTGCAGATGTGTTTCCAGCAGTGCTTAGAGAGTGAAAGGGCCTGTGACCCACAAAATCCATCACTGAACCCTCTAGAGATCCAGGCCCCCAGGTAAAATAGGATCAAATTCCCCCAAGACAGAATTAGACAGCCCAAGTTCTCCTAAGTCCTCATGTCCAGTGTTCCCCACTGGTGTCTCAAAGCCTTCAGAGATAGTGTCTGCTTAGAAAGACTGGTGCAGTGTAATTAAGTGTAATTTCACTATCTATAACTCATTGCTTTGTATTTTCAGAATATTGAGATGCTTAACTTCCTTTAAGTGGAAAATGGAAACTTGAAGTCACCATAGATCACATGGCAAAATGTAATTACCTAATCTCTCTGGCACAGATTTATTCTCTCCCTGTCTGTAGATCTATAAAAACTCAGAATAGACTTGGATGGACTCTCTAGACATAACTGGAACTTAAGAAATACTGGTTTTCACTTTTTCATATATAGTAATTAATATATGCAAAGACAGAAGCTCCAGAACTATACATCCAACATCTGGATGGTGCAGCTCTGGAGCCAGCTAAAAAAGCAAAATAGTGGAAAGAAAAAAAAATATCACAGCATCTTCTGATTAAGAATTTTCTGTGCACAGACTTTTAATTTTCACCAACTCATTTGTCAGCCACAGCTATTTGAGGAGTGCTTTGAGCAGCCATTTCATCATTGATCTTTGTAGTTTATTCTTTTGCAACATCTGTCTTCGTTTGCACTTCATTAGCCTGGTTGGGTGATGGTGTCACTGTAAACCTTCCCTTTGTTTGCTGATTTTGGGTCGGTAACACTCTTTATTTTTAGGGAAACATATTTAGCCCAAATCTGGAACTGACATCTCTTCTGGTTAAAGGGAACACTCTGTTTCCAGGAATTACTCCGTGCTTTGTTTTCATCTAATGAATTCCTAGTGTTTAGTTACTAAAGCCCTTCAGTTTTATTTGCAGCCCTGCCTAAGCATAGAGATAAATCTAAATCCAAGACTCATGTCCACTGTAAGCTTCTCCTGGTGGATAGTGATTTAGGTTTGGTACTTTGATCTGTGGATTTTATCTCTCCTAAACTGGGTCTCCTCAGATTGAGAACAGGATGAAATAAGGTTTTTTAAAGTATAAAACAAGCTAAAATTGCAGAGATTTGCTCATTGCCAGTCTGAGCTTGTTAGCAGGGGAAGGTCCCTGCAGCTCTGGTGTCTGGTCTTGCAGAAAACTTCTTATGAACTTTTAAATTCTTGTGTGCCAGAAAAATGTCCTATTTTCTCAGAACCTCTCTTCCTGGTAACTACAACAACTTATTCCCATGGCAATGGCACCAGCCTTTTTTTTTTTTTTTCATAGTTCACAGAATTTTTTTTTCTCTGAAATAGAAAACCACATTGCAAGTTGATCACCCTTGTGTATAGTTGAGTCAGATTCAAAAATAAAGAACAGACAAGTTCAAACCCAAACAACGGCATGAAAGAAGGCTCTCCAAGACAGAGTTGGCTCATAATCAACCAATTTCCAGTAAAATTTCAGAGAATTACTTCAAGGGAGCTACTCTCAACCATATTTGGTGCTACTGTACTGGCTCTAAAGAGTTCTCTCCTTAAACCCTTTGCATAGAAAAGGAGATCTGCAATATCCATTTGTAGTCACCTTTTTCTCCTCAAAATACTCTTGTGTATTTCCTTCCTGACAAAGGAAAGAAAGGAACAACAGAGAGGTGGAACTCTGACTCCTGATCCTGACCCTAACTTCAATCACCTGGATAATTCCCTTTCTCCTCAAGTCAAACACTAACTCAATCAATGTGACTATTGTACACTTCCATTGTGAAATCACTGGTGAGTGATTACAGCCACATGGAACACAAGTCTAACAGATTCTGCCATCCTGTACAGCCAAGGGGAAAATGCAATTAAAGTTCAGACACCTGAGCTGAATTTTGGACATAACCCAGACTTAGGAACTCAGCAGACTTAATGTAATGCAGTGCACCCAAAAAATTGCCACCCCAGACACTGCATTGAAAGCAATTTGAGTAAAGAAAATATTTCAGTCTTCATTTTCCTCCTCCTTTTCTAGTTAAATAAGTCTTAACAATCCTGTTCTCTGATTTTTTTCTCTGCCTATCTTTCTTCGTGATGTTCCGTTTAGCTTCTGGATCTACTGAAAACAAGATTAATAAACAGAAAAACAATAGTGCCTATGATGAAAGTCACCATGGTCAGGGTTCTTCCTGTGGTCCTGAGGTCCCATGTGACAATCTGTTCATCTCCATCAAGTGCAACTCTTTCACCTCCAAGAAAGGTCCCATCAAAACTGACTTTTGAATTGCCCTTTGACCCATGCTAAGTTTTGGATGGTGGAAGTTGTCTGGAAGAAACTCAGCCACTGAGAGTTTAGTTTTTCGGGTTTTTTTAAATCATTCTAGTAACTGAACCATTGCAATCCGGGTCTTGTGTAACTTCTTGCTATGGACACAACCCCACAGATGTGGTTAAAATGCTCATGGCAAGTCCAGAGCTGTGTTTGGACTGCCAGATTACTCCATATCGCTGCTTTTGACCCATCAGAGCCTCAAAGGTTCACAGAAACCTGAAGGGGGAAGAGAAGAGCTTTTCTGAAAGAAGCTGCTCCTTCCCAAACTGTTCTGATGTGGAGGACAGCACGAGCTACACCATGACCAATAATCCCAAATAGCTTCTTTCCCTCTTTTTCCTTTTTTTTGGAATCAGCATATGGGTTTTTTTCTTCAGACTCAAATCCCAGCTGATGGTCAGTTGTTACCTAATTCCCTTGAATTATTTGTAATTCTTCCACAAGCAACACTTCTCTGCCACAAACTCAGTCTGACTCTAAGTGTGGACCAAATTAATTGGGATCTGATGCCCTCAAGTTGAAAATAGCTCTAAGATCATGACCTTCTGCTAGAGCTTTTTAGCAAAGCTTTTTCCTGAGAAAACAAGGAATTAAAGGAGACATTTTGTAGGTGACCCAGCCTGCTGATTTGTGCCCATTCTTGTGAGACTGAGCCCCATTGAGGTCACTCACAGCATTTTTTCTGTGCCCACCTGGGTGAGTGTTGCACTCAGAGCACATTTCCAGCCTCCCTGTTTGGTTCTTGCAAATTTGAAATCTGCTCTCCAAATGAGTTGCTTTAATTAGCTGTTCGAGTGGAGTTTTCTTGCCAGCAAACTCATTTGCTAAAATGTGCACAGAAGGTAAATGCAGAATATCTGTCAGTTGCGAGCGTGTCTGGAAATTAGAGTGAATATCCACTGCACTGATTTGACAGTAATTGCTATGATGTATTAAATCTGGGGCATTTTTATGCCTGGAACCATGATTCCTGAGTGCTGAAGTTGTCTGACTCTGTTCTATACATCCACTTCACTTGCACAGCTGCTGAATCCAGTTGAGGTTGGATATGAAAGGAAGTCATTTTTATCTGACAGCCATTTGTTGGTAACAATAAAATCAGCTGGCAATCACAGCTCGTTTCCTGCGGCTGAGAGGCTTCACCAATAATTCCCAAGCCTCACATGATTCCCTGCAGAGAAGCCTGAGGCTGGATGAGGTTGGTCTGGTCTCAGATCCACAGGGTGGGACTCATGCACCATCCCAGGCCCCCTCTGAGCTCAGAGGGAGCAAAAGCTGCCACCCCTGCTCAGGGCAGCAGAACAGGGCATTCACACCCCTCTGAACTGTTTTATGATTAAATGGTTGGACTCAGTGACCTTAGAGGTCTTGTTCAGCCTAAATGATTCTACGATTCTATGATGATGCACTCAGGGAGGGCCACAATTGTCTTTTTTCTCTCTGAACATCCTCTGTGCTGCCTGTGCAAGAGCTGCATGGCTGGGAAATACAATTTATATCACACCTTATATCTTTCCAAACTCTTTTATCCCCCTCTCCTTGAGGGCCCTGTGTCATTAACACAGTCCCCAATTGTGGCGGGTCGGCCCCCAAGCTGCCTCCGCCCCCCTGGGCGAACTCAAGACTCTGACTCCGCCCTCTCTTCCAGCAAGTTCTGTTCTGTTATGTATATTATTGGTTACTTTGAACTGTACTCCACCCTTATTTGTAGTTATTGGTTCTGTATGCTTATCCTCACCCTTTCCCTCTTTCCTTATTGGTTAACCTACCCCCTTTATAAGCCGGTGAGAGAAGTTCTGCAAGGGCTGTTCCTCTCCTCCCTCTCCCCCTCCCGAACACCTCGACCCTAAACCCCTTACCCTTAATAAAGGGGAGATAGGAGGGCAACTCCCTCCCGCTAGCCCTTTGCCTCGTCTGCCTCTAACTTTTATACCTACTACAAATGGTGCCACGCCTACTACACCCAATCCCTGTGGCTGGAAAGGAAATGGGAGGCTTTTCCAAAAGTTCTCCAGCTGCATTATTTTCTTCCATGCTGGTATGGCTTGGTGGGCAACAGGGCTGAAAATGCCATTGCAAAAGCTTCTTCCCACTGTGTTAGTTTAGGTAGATATTAGTTTGCATTTTCACTGTCCCTGTATCAACCCTCCCCTTGTGTTTTCCATCTGGATAATGAAACTTCCCATCTTCCCCGTGCACGGGGTTTAAAACCATTCAATATAATAAGGAGTGTGCCAGGGGATGCTCCCACACACTGGGACCACCTTGTGTGTCGTGTCTGTGTCAAACCCAGAGCCAGAGCAAGGCCGTGAGCAAACTGCCAGCTAGGAACAGTCCCTGCACGGGACTAATTGCCAGATGTGGCAATGGTTTGGAGGTAACTTAGTGGAAGTAAACCAAAATAGTGCCAGATGTCAGGAAAAATTAATCCGCAAACACCAGAGGTTTACATCCGAAAAGGAGACAGAGGAGTCCTGCAACTTTATTAATGAATAAAGGGAGAGCTCATGGGCATTTCCCATGGGGTCTCTCCAATTGCTAGAGGACGCAGCCTCTTTTTATCCTAATTTCCCAGCCACAGATTCCCTCTCCCTTTCCCCATTGGCTGAGGTACTCAAGAGGTACAAACTTTCAGAATCGCCTAATACAGAGCCCCTCTAATGTACATTCCTCCCCACCTTTTGTTTTCTTTGTGCCTCTGCTCTTTTTCTCTAAGTCTAGGGATTTAACACATCCTTGGATGAGTACCAGTCTGTGTCAATTAATGGAATTCCTATTGAATTTATGGCTCCTCCCATTGCTTCTTTCACCTATCAGTATCTAGCCTTATCTACCAGCAGGCCCCAGAGTTTGCTTGTAAAGACATCTTCCTCTTGTTCCTTTCACAGAGGATGTTCTAACATTTCACAAACATTGGCAGTGGCCAAAAATGTTTCCAGAACCCTTGACCAGTTTTATCTGCATGATTACACACGGAGTATATACACCTGAACAGGTGTAGCTGTATTGGGGGAGAGCTGGTCCACAGGGGGAACTCCTAATTATCCCTCAAAGCAGGTCACATAAATGAGTAAATGACGGTCAATCTCATCCCTGCTTCAAAACCATGGTCTCTGATCTCCTGGCTTTCACAAACAGCAGTTATGACACACACGTATTTTGCAGCCAGCAGCAAATCTATCACTGCTTCAAATCTGGCCAAATGTCACCTGGTTTCTTTTGCAAATGTCCAGTGCAGGTCCAGGTCAAAAACTGGGCACTGAGGTAACAGCGTGGTAGAAATTACACAGAATAACAAATATAAATGGTGAGCACCTTTTTTGTACATGTAGGTTGACTGGGCAAGATTGAATCTGGCAGCGCCTCACTTTTTGAAAACAGGCTGAAACTGTCTTTAATAGTTTCAAGAGCTCTTTCTGGGAGGGAATTGTTGGCTGGATTTAATAACGTGATAATCAAGTCCAGATATAGCCCGTCAGACTAGATTATGCAAAGGTTCTGAAATGCACTGAAATTTTACAGGGGGGGAGAAATAATCGGATGTTAGATTTTAAAGGTGGTTGTAGTGACTTGCCAGACCATTTATGATAGGAGTGAGCACAAAGCTGAAGCACCTCCTGGGGTACAAGTGGCACACACTTTTAATGAGCAAAAAATATTAAAATATTACCTGGAGACCCTGGGTGGGATGGAGATGGAGCCTGGCCTAGACTTTATACCTCTGTCTGGTGTTGATCCAGGGTTTGCCAATAGTTATTATTTTTTCTCAGGAAAGCTGCCAAAGAGGTTGAGAATCTGTAGCCTGTTCAATGAAGAAAAAAGCCTCTGTTCCTTCTCCAGAAATGAACACAAGATGGTGCTGCCATCCACCAACTGCCAGCCTTGCTCATAGCCTTACACTGCCTCTAATTCTTGGGGTGTTTAAAATGAGAGTTATTAGAAATGCCTGAGAATGGTCATGTAGAAATTAGGGCTTCTCCCCCAAAAAATGTGGTGGGATCAATAACCCAATTGAGGTGCATCTAAACCCAGCACATGCCTCAAATTACACCAGAGGGGGTTAAGATTGGATATTAGAAAAAATTCCTTCACTGAAAGGCTTGTCAAGCATTGGAATGGGTTGCTCAGGGCAGTGGTGGAGTCACCATCCCTGAAGGGATTTAAAAGACATGTAGAAGTGGCACTTGGGGACATGGATTAGTGTCAGACTTGGCAGTGCTGGGTTAATGGTTGGATTCGATGACATTAGAGATCTTTTCCAAACTAAACGTTGCTCTGATTCTATGAAAATCCTCATTAGTCCAGGCAGAAAGTGCCAGATGGCAAATGCAACACAAGCTGAGCAAAAACTAACAACAAAAAATGCACTATCCGGGATAATACTGTAACCAAATTCAGAGCTGCTGTGTCTGCAGTGTTCCCACCCCAGTCAGCATTTGGGAAAGACGTCTCAGTCCACTGCAGATGCAATGCAAATTTCCAGCTCTTTTTCTGTCTCTAAGGAAAAGCTCTGACTGATGTATGTGAGACTTGAGGCACCGGACAGCACTGAGCCAACATCGAAAAGAACCAGAGAAAAGTGGGATCATCGACCAGGGAGATGGAGCAGATGGCAACCCACCGCTCCCAGAGTCATGTGATTATGTGAGATGTGCCAGACTAACAAATTTTAATGAAAATGAGGAAACCAATTCCTCGTAAAGCCAAAATCCTTCCTCTCTTGGCTTCTGTGGCTAAACCCTGCAGGCGCATGACTGAGACACTTATGAACCACTTGTTTATGTTCATTGCTCGTGCCTGGGGCTTCTTTGTGCCCAGTGACTTTGTCTCCCCTTCGTTAGAGGCTCCCGTAGAGATTCTTCTTTCCACCCAGCCCCGTGCTTGCAAAATTCATGGGCATGTTCCTGGATTCATGTCAGTTCCTGGGAGACATCTCCCTCCCTGCTGACTGTGCCTGGAATCAGTCATGTGGTTCAATGGTTCTTGGTGGGACTCATGGCACTGGGGAAGTCTCTTTCCAAAGGAAACAAGGCTAAAGGGACATTTCTTTCCTCCTCGGGGAGACTTTCCACACATTAAAAAACATCATGCAGATGTTCTTACCATAAGCAGAGAGAGCTGCGCTGTGGTTTTGGAGTCTGAGGGACTCGTGCTGCATGAGCTCTGTCCCACCCCTCATTTCTTGGCTTCCCAGTCCAGACTAGATCGTTTGGATCTGTGTCTTTCCCATCTTCATGGTGCTGTAGGAGGACCAGGGGCTGTGGTTTGTACAGATGTGGCTTGAATATTTTCCTGGGTGTTATTCTTTTTTCCCCATCAAAACCCTAATGGTTTCCCCCTCACACAGCCATGCCACCGGATCTTAGAATATTCTGAGTATCCTGAGTTGAATGGGACCCATAAGGACCACCAAAATCCAGCTGCAGTGGAGGTATCTTGAGCTGCCATCCTGGTATCATCCAAATTGCAGCCCATGTAGGTGTCAGTGACACAGAGCAAACCAAAAAGCTGTTATTGATATTCCTAACCTTGAACCAAACCAATCTTCTCCTCTCAAACCCCTAAAACTGGTTTGAACCCATTCCTAGAAGTCTCCTTGCCAAGTTTCCTCCTCCAAGGCATAGACACGCATTACTAAAAGTCAAATATCCCCTGGAAATGCCTGTAAATTTTCAGCCTGTAATTTTTCAGTCTGGGCTCTGAGATTCACCTATTATTTGGCAGCATATCAAGTTAACAGCTGAGTGGTTGGAGGTGAATAAACCAAATATTAGAACATTGCAGTATGGCTCAGATGTTCACCAATTCCTGGAATCCTGTGGTCAAATCCTCATCCTTCTTTAAATCCCTTCTTAGCCATCCCTTCCCTCCAACTTTGATCTTTGTAGTAACCAAATTACTTCTTCGTGCTGATTTGTCTTCAGGATCACTTGTTTGGAGATCCCTGCTCCTCCTGGAAAGACCTTTCTGCTGTCACATGAGCATCCTTCTTCTCTGTCCCTATTTCTGTGACATCCTATACTTTTTCAATAAATAGGGTGTGAATGGGGATGTGGTGAGGAAAGTCACTCACAGGCAGACTTCCTTGTCCAAAACTTTTGTTTTTAAGACAGATAGATGACACCAGCAAGGGCAGATACTGGCTGGGGTTGAAACCTGTGGAAAGCAAGTGGGAAAATACTCAGGTGGGATTTCAGTTGCCAAAAAGCAATTCCACGCAAACAGCCTGGATGCGATTCCTTTCCGTACCACAGCTGTACCTGATGTCCTACCGCTGTGTCCAACCCTTTGCAGGGAGATGATGAGCAGGCTGCAAGCCCAAAGGAATTGTCCGGTGATCCTATGAAATAGAGCTAAATCAGGGAGTTTCACAAAATGTCTGAACAGGGAAAAGTGACTATCAACTCAAAGAGTATCAGCTCAGGGACCCAGGGCACACCTAGGACTGCAAGGATGTACACACAACTCAGCTTCTAGCTGTTGGAGTAGAGACAGACAGCAGCAGGGATTGGCCAGGAGGAGACAACTTGGATTGGTCAGGAATTCAGGTCCTTACAGCTGCAGATTTAATCTGTTTATCATCAGAGGCTAAGCAGGAATACATTGTCCAGACCATGTCGGTGGCCAGACAAATGAGAGGAGGCATCTTTCTCCGAAGGCCAAGCCCTTCTGTGCTCCCTGTCAGCAGGTACCACACACCTGGGAGCAGCGCCAGCCCCAAAATGCTCTACCCTACAAGTCCCCCTGGTTCCCAAAGGAAGGCCCAGAAGTCTGGCCTTGCAATGATATGGACATTTTCTGTTCAGAGCCACGCCAAGAACTGTCAAACTCATTCATCAGCTGCCTCTGTACAAATGGCAGCAGCATTCACTGGCCAGAAGCTTGGCAGGCGTTCAGAGCACTGACCTAGAAGTTAAAGGCTCTTTGTGTATTACTAATCCCTGGAGCTATGCAGTCCCAAAGCCATTCCCTTTCTGTGCAACACAAGACCAGCTTTCACAGCCCTAGCCTGAGCCCAGTGAAGTCAATAGAAAGGCTGTCATTGTCTCTGGTGACCAATGCACTGTCCCTGGATTCTGCAAAACGAGACTGGCTCCTGCTTTTGTTGAAATCAATGCAAGTATTACCAGTTTGGATTCACTGCTGAATCCAAACGGAGCCACTGCGCGTGTCCCTCAGGAGTCCGAAATCCGTGGCCGCCTTTTTCTGAATATTTCAGAGAATGCAGGATAAAGGCTTATACTTTGAGGAGGTTTTTAATATTTTTAGGTGCCTTTTATTCCCGGAAGGATTTCTTAAAACCACACTTGGATCGTGTACTCCTTTATCCTTTACCCTTTTTGAAAGCATTGCATCTCCTAGAAGCTCTTCTGGAGGGATGTGAAACCACTATCCAGGTATAGCAATACCTTTCCAGAGCAAAATCTGTGCTGGAAAATGGGGGATCAGTCAAATAAACATCAGCTAATTGTTTGAACCCATCCAAGAATCTCTTTTAGTGTTAGAAGCAAAATCCCCTGGGTTATATCCTTGAGCAAGCTTCTCCCGGACTGCTGGGATCTCCTCTGCTCTCACTGTCTTTGTGTCATTAATAACATCACTGGTGTTAATTGGTTCTTGATAAAGATAAGAATTATTCTCAGATTTTGGGGAAAAAATAATAACAATTAAAAAATTAAGCCATGAAATCCTGAGCCAGCCATCCAAGAGGAGGATGAGTTACCCTCTGGAATTGTCACCATCTCCATATTGACCACAAGGAGAACCAAATCAGTATTTTACGCTCAGTCCTTGCCTTTTCACCAATAGAACCCAGAGGAAAACTGACCCACTGAAAGCAAACCCATCCCACTGACCATGGCCAACACAAGGTTAAGCCACAGTGTTTTGGTCCCAATTTTTCAGAGCTTTCTTCAGTTCTGAATAATTACTGCAGGTAAAATGGCTTTTTTATGTCTGGGCATCAAAAAAAATTTGCATATTGTTATTTTCTACATTAAAAGAATCATTTTCATTGAAATGTTGAATGTTGAGAAATGATAATTTGCTTCTTATTGATTTAGGTTATTTTTATTCGAAAAAAGGCTGAGTGGGACATTTCTATGTTGAGTTCATTTTGTTTAGTGCACCAGCAGAAGGGCCCAAGACAGATGCTGGTGGAGGACTGACATTTCCTTTTACAGCAGTAGATGGAGCTATATCCTCAATAATGTTCTTTTCCAGACAGGAGAGCCCAGAAAAGTTGTGCTGGTCACTTCTCCCAAAACTTCATCCAGAAGAGACTACATGGACAAAGGAGATGAATAAGCAGGAAAGAATGAAGACATTTCCAGAACTTGGATCATTATCCACTTCTCCAAAGGTTTTCTTTACCAGACATTTACAATGGGAGCTGTAATCCACTTCACTCCATCCCCTGGAATGAGTGCTAGAAGAAAATCCCAAGGTTACATCCTTGAGCAAAACTTCTCCTGGACTGCTGGAAATTCCTCTTCTCTCACTGTCTTTGTGTCATTAATGACATCACTGATATTTATTTGTCCTTGATAAAGATTAGAATGATTCTCAGATGTGGGGGAGTGGGGAGTAATAATAATAATAATAATAGCAATAATAATAGTAGTAGTAGTAGCAGCAATAATGGCAATAATAATAATAATAATAATAGTAACAACAACAACAACAACCAAAAAAACCAAGGCCAAAGAACTTGTCTGTTGCACATACAAGTGTTTGTACTTTTCCTCAGCATGACTGCAGCCAACCCTCAGACCACCAGTCTTCTCCCAGAGTGGTTTTATTCCCTCCTGCTCAATGCAAGAGCTGAGGCTCTTCATTAAATTCCAGGGATTCATTTAACTGCCTGTTAAATGGCTTTATTAGCCATGGTGTTTTTGATGTCCAGATCTGGAAGATTCTCCTCCTGCCATGGACCCTGAGCTCTTTGCTTCTCCTTTCCCATGCAACAGTTGAAGTCCTGCAGATCTTTTTAGTTTTTGTGGGTTAAAACCTCCTCTGGCATATGTTCACGCTTCATCTTCAGGACTCCATGAGTTCCTTCAGCATTCTCCTCCAGATGTGCTACTCCCAAGTTTTCATGTATTATCTCCAAAAGAAGAACAGAGAGAGACTCCTTCCTCCCCCAACAATGACAGAAGCCATAATTTTGAATATTATTTCCTTGAAGTGGTCAAAAACTGAGTTATTGTGTAAGCACAACACCTTATTATTTATGGGCAGGCAAATCACAGAAAGACATTTTAATAATACCATGTTTATCATCACAAAAACCTCGGCAACGTTTCCGCAAGACTGAGCAGCTGCAGCCCAGAGCCTTCAGGTTATTGTGAAAGGCATCCACGAAAATGTAAAACCATCTCAGCCTCTAGCAGAGCCTGAGCTGGGTGGGGTAGGAGGGAAAGTTTATTTATTATTTCTAAATCCATTTTGTTCCAACCAGGGCCAAACAATCTGTTCCTGGATGACAGAACCTGCCTGGATTTGTTGTTTGGAAACTTGTGGTTGGATTTTCAATGCCTGTGAGCTTCCAGTGGGGCTTTCCCTCTACCTCAGGTTTTAATTTGAATTCTTTGGTGCCTTGTAAGGAATGAATTCATGGCACAGACCTTCCTTCAGCAATGTAATTGCTACATTCTCTGTCTTCCTTCAGGCTACCTACTTTCATTAAACTCCTTGGAAATAGTACTTTTTCAGTCTTTTTCTCTCTGCCAGATTCAGTTTAAATAGGCTGTAGCATCCCAAAGCTATTGGGGTGGAAGGACTCACCTCAGCTGTTCAGCATCCTCACACCTAGAAACTGGGAATGGAGCTGGAAAAATGTGGGATTTTGACATGCTTCAAAAATGAGACAGTTCCCATGAATGTGTCAGTTGTCACCAGCCTCACAAATTCCAGGAAAATAAATCAGATTTCCTGGGATAAGAGCTGCAACTGTTGCCTGAGTGTCTGCTTCAGCTCGCATACCTGAGATGCTTGTGATTTGTGGACAGGGAGACGCTGGCAGAGTGAAATGCCCTCCTCGGGTGTATTCCTCCCTCTCTTCCCTTCCCGCTGCCAAGAAAGCAGGAGTGGAGTGACCACTCCCTGGTAATCAACCCACATCTATGCATTAGAAAGGCAGCACGAGGTTCTGTGGCTTTTAATCTGACCTGAAACATGTTGGGACTGGGCAGAGGGAGCTGAGCTTCGCTGCACTCGTGGGGAAAGCTGGCAGACATGTGCTTTGAGGAGATGAGTAGGGCCAGGGCCCAAGCATGGAGACAATTTTGAGGGAGCTACAAGTCTGCAAAACACTCAGGCATTTCCAGCTGGGAGACTTTTCAATGCCCTCCAGCGAGGTTTCGGGTGCTGGTGGAGAGAGGAGCCAGGTAAGAGAGGGGAAAGCGCTGGTGTTTTTCAATCATTCCACCCACCGCGGAGCCAGGCGAGCGCCAGGAACACATTTCATAACATCTCTGATGTTTTCCCCTCTGCAAGAAAGAGCTTTCAGTTGTGGCTCTTGCACTCAGATAAGATCGCAGGGTGCAGGGGCAGAGGGGAGGCACTGACTGGAGCTATTGTAACTCGCTCCGAAGCTCCTCGGCCCCAGGTAGGAGCCGCGTGAGAGCAACACGTGCCATGGGAATTCAGGCAGGAGGGGCACTGGGGCTGGATCTTGTTTATTGTTCTGGCCTGAGCCCGGCCTGGAAGGCGAGGGGGAGCTCAGGAGGACACGATGTACCCTGCTCCCTTCCTGTGTCCACCCAAAGGCAATTTATTCTCAAGCTGAGCCACGGCCCCAAAGCAAAATAAATTCCCACGTTTGGCTCTGGACACAGAGTAGACTGCAATTAAGGAAACCTTCAGTGCAAAATGCTTCCCATATGGGAAATGTTGATGGAAAACGAGGGACAAGGACCTGTCCCACATTATTGGCACTCCTGGCTGTAGCAGAGGGTTTCTTCTGCCCTTGGGAGGGATTTCTATCACATTTACACTCTTGTCTTACCTTCAACTCTCCCTTTTGGGTTTCCCCAACTGTCCGGCTTGTGCCCTCAAAGCTCCCTCTGTCCTGGGAGGATTCTGGGTAGTTTGAGAAGGTAATGAGAAGGACTGGGAAGGATCCCTGGCTTTGGAGATGGGCTGTGTGCCCCACAGTCCTGGTTCCCCAGTTTCTCAGGCCATGGTCTCCTGCTCTTGGTGTCTCACTGAGCCCCACGTCCCAACAAGAAGCAAAGGTGTGTTGGTGGTGACCAGGGCTTCAAGCAAACCATGAATGGTACTGAACACCATCCTGTGTCTACAGGACCTGCGTCTTACTCATGTTGGATCAGGTCAGTGCCTTAATACCTTCTGGAAATAAACACAAACCACAGAAATTCATAAAACTAATTGAAAACGGAGCACTTGCAGAAAAGATTTCCCCACTAAAACTCACTTTGTCTCTTGAAAATATTCCCTGGGGATGTTCAAAATCCTTTATTTTCCTTGGATTTAGATGAAGACAAAACAGGCAAGAGAACTGGAGATATTTATCCCTACTTACCTAAGCAGCAGGACAAAGACAAATCTCTTGCTATCATAATCTGGAGAGGGGGACAATCATCTGTCTGTGCTGCACATTTGTCAAAGTAACACAGTAGAGATTGTTTGCTCCTTGCTGTGATGAGCTCATCAAACCATAGATGGTTTGAACCCCTCATCGATATCTTCTGCATAAAAATCCCTGGCGTTAGACTCCCTCTACAGCCAGTGAAACAACTTCTAGCACACAATTTATCTGCCACACAACTGTGTTTGGAAAACTGAATCGAATATTGAGGTCAATAATCTGGCCAGTGACATAACTCACTCTATGTCACGCACCTGCATGTGACTGGCTGGATCCCTGCCCAGATTCTATTTTAACTAAATCTCCTTTGGGTTCCTAAATCACATGGAGACACCTCTGGATGCCTTCACTGGGTGCCTGTATCAGGAAGATGAATCTGACCCCTGTGTTGGCTTTGTGAGGTGGAAAGAACAGCATGGAACAGCCCTGTGGTCTCTGACCTCCGCAGAAAGGAAGGGAAAAAAGGTAAATGGAAATCTCCCCTGCCTTGCCATTGGCCCTGGGATTTGCAGGCCCCTCAGTGTTCTGTGGACACAGCAGGTGGGTTCCTCACCACTGCAAAAATAGAAGCTGTTTTAAAACCAGATTAGATTATCTTTATGGCTGGTTGTGTTACACAATTCCAACATGACTCTGCAGGTACCCAGTGTTCCTCCTTCCTGGAAATGGCAACACCAAGGAAAATACCTTGAATATTCTCTTTCTTGGCAATGAGGGGAGGTGAAGTCTGGAGAGGTAAAACTGCATAGAGTCACCGAATGTCCTGAGTTGGAAGGAACCCACAAGGATCACTGAATCCAAATCATAGCCCTGCACAGGACAGCCCAAAAATGACACCCTGAGCCCGAGAGCACAGCTACACTTTTCCCCAGGGATGTCCAGTTAGATGGAAATGGTCACTTGGTTTCTAGACAGGCAGAGAGGACCAGACAGGCCCTCCAGGCATCCCAGGCTGTGGCTGACCACAGAAATTCCTGTCAGATCTGCTGTCACATCACACCACAACTTGCATCTGACGAAAAAGGACCTGCAGTGTATTTCATCCCTACCTGCACACCCTGCCCTGGGCTGATCTCCTTCAGCAGAAGAATGTTTGTGGGCTGCTGGGTTTCGATATGTTCAAGTGGCAGAGTTTCAGTGCACCAGCCCTTGGGCACCAGCTATTGAAAAGCATTCTGTTTATCTGATCCAGCTCTTACCAAGACTGCAGCCCCTCCTTCTCGACAGGACGGAATTTGCTGGCACCACCGCAGGCCTATTCCATCTTTTCAATAATTGCCATGACCGTGCAGAGTCCCAGGGTGTTGGCAGATGCTCTCCAGAGTAGGAGGGCATTGCTCTGCATGCCTTTGCTTTCATAAAAAGAATTCCCCAGAATTATTATATTAACCCCCATTCCCAAAAACATGTCTAGACAGAGTTATTTAGGATGGGCTGTATTACAGTGTCCAGCCCCAAAGAGCTAACCATCACTGAATTGTCCATGATTTGTTTATTGAGAGTGGTGCAGTCATAGATCCCTCTGTCCCTACATGCTAGTCAGAAAGAAAACATTTGGACCACAGATATCCATCCCTAAAGCATGTACAGCCTGAAAAAAGTGAAATAAATAAAGAGAGAAAAGAAACCAGTGCACCAGAGTGCAAAATTATTTAGTTATTGAAGACCTTGGAGCAAGCACAGAGAAATTCAAGGGCAAAACTGATGGTTTTACCTTTATTTTCTCTACTCAAAACGTTAGGAATTCATTTTCAGGGCAGGTCTTTAGCAAGAGGGAGTGGGGAAAAGTATGAGGATTGTTTAGGTTTTGTGAATCTTTTGAACTTTCAAACTTAGAACAAAGCGTAGCCGGATATATTTTGAAATTGGGGGTATCACAAAACATTCCTCCATGCAATTTAAGACATTGTTTGTACAAGTGAGATGTCCTGATTGATTTCTTTGACTTTGTAACTGAATGCAAGACTGTGTTATGCAAGCTTTAATTATTATTATTTGGAAACAATTTTCCCTTTTTCTTTCAGGGTTCTTTGGGGAATAGAAGGCAGCTCAAAACAGCAGGGTTTGCCAACACCAAAGCTAAGGAAATCTTCCAAAAAGTTTCACTCGGAGTCTGTGTTGTAGCAATTCTGACAAACTTGAATTTTGGCAGAAGAATGTGTCTTCTCCTAATCTTCTGTTGGGTACCAAATATTATCCCAGAACCATTTCTTCAAAGTAAAACTCTCTGGAGATTTAGTACCCATGATCTGTTTCAAGAAAATAACACCAGATTCACTGAGATTAGAGAAACAAATATTAACTTCACAGTTTACACATTTTACAAGAAAAATAAAGAAGTGAAAAATGTCAGGCTGGCTGGAAATTCAACCAGAATTGAATCCTAGTTTAAGCCTCTTCACCAAGGACTTTTCTACATGAGAATTCATGTTGAAATATCATTCTGCTGCAGCCATACTGATTTTGGTATATGAAGCACTTCTGTATAAAGTCAGCAACATTTATTGTAAATACCATGAAGATCTGTCCCTGAGAAAGTAGAATTATGAGTATTTCGTCTTTCCAATTTGAACTGTGCCATTCAGGAGAGTATGTGCATCCTGCAGCTGTGGGACAGGTTAACCTTAAGATCAATAGATAGAGGGAAAATATTTTTAATTTGAAGGTTTCACTCCAGATTCTTCTTCAGACACAAACGAGTACGATGACAGGGGTTGGGCAGTGTGGGGTTTTTTATTCAGGATGAAAGCAAACCCAGTTGAGCTTTCAGGTTGTTTCTGTGCTGGGTTTTTGGTTTGGTTTTTCTTTCTGTGGTGAAAGTCATAGAATCACAGAGTGGCTTGGGTTGGAAGGGATCTTAAAGATCCTCCATCCCAATCCCTGTTCCATAGTCTGAAGTTTGTACACAGCCTTGCAATCGGTCCCATCCCTCAAGCACTCTGCTCCTCACGGTATGAGGGCAATTTTCTAAGGAAAGCTCTGGCAAATGGGAGTACTGGGAATGTCCTAAAGGTTGTCTTATACCTTGTTCCACCAAGTCACTGTCGCACATCTGGGCACTGTGCCTGGAGGATCTGTTCCTACAGCACAGGACAGTGCCACTGCTGGGGGAGTGACACCTCCCAGTCTGGACTGGGACAGACACAGCCTGCTGTGGGATGTGATGGTGTCTGGACACACTGACAAGGTGTTATAGTTGAGTTCTTCCGTTGTTTCCCATTTTCACAGCAAATAGCAAAAATATCAACCCCTCCTTATCCAAATTTTGGACATTTCCTACCACTACACATTGCAGGTGAGTGGGCACGCCCAGCCACAAGAAGTCAGGGACCAACCTGGCCTAGAGGAAGGCGTCCCTGCCCATGGCAGGGGTTGGAACTAGATGATCTTTAAGGTCCTTTCCTACTCAGACCATTCCATGATTCTTTGAACAGGATCAGCTGTTCTGAATTCTCGTTTCATCCAAGCTTCTTCTTCAGCCCCATCCCACACATCCACTCTGAGCTTTGCGAAGTACCCTACATTCATCCCCCTCATGATCCTTCCCACCCACAGCTGCAGCAGCAGGAAATTTGGGACCAGACCAAGGAGGGACAATCACCTCCATGTTCTCCTGTGCCAGACAGCCTTTCCCGAACTTTCCCAAGCTCTTTTTGAGGTCATGAGCCTTTCCTGCCCAGGTAGTGCTGTCTGTGCCTGGAGGGTTTGGAGCACAAGTTTTATGAGCAGCAGCTGAGGCAACTTGGGGTTGTTTAGTCTGGAGAAAAGGCAGCTCAGGGGGCATCTTATCACTCTCTACGAGTACCTGAGAAGAGGCTGTAGACGGAGGGGAATTTGGTCTTTATCCCAAGTAACAAGTGATAGTTCAGGAGGGAGCAGCTCCAGGTTGTGCCAGGTGGGGTTTATACTGGATATTAAGGAAAACACCTTCACCAAAAGGTTTGTCAACCTGGGAACAGGTTTCCCAGAAGAGTGGTAGAGTCACAATTCCTAGAGGGATTGAAGAGTAGATGTGGCACCTGGGGACATGGCTTAGTGTTGGGTTAATGTTTGGACTTGATGAATATTAGAGGTCTCCTCCAATCTCAATTATTCTGTGATTCTGTGAGTACATCCCCGCACAAAGCTGTCAGCTTAGGAACAACCCCGACCCTCCACCCTTACCCCTCTGCCTCCCCTGGAAAATGACATCACTCCAGACAATTTACTGCTAATCAATAGGGTTTAACAGCGGCAGAAACAGCCCCGAAAGAAGCCGCTGATGCAGCTGTATCCCGCCAGCAGCGAACGCCTCCATGTGAACGGAAGTATGGTCTGCCTTCATTGGCATTTTCTGCTTTGTCTCTCACTAGCATTTGCATCTATCTCCTAATTAAATAAGTATGGGCAACTGTATAAATATATATATAGCATTGCATTAAAGCCCTGGGATCTGTCTGACAGCCCAGCATGATGCAGCAGCATTAGCAATGTTTGCTGTACCGTTTCAAATGACCTCATTTGGAGGGGAATTGCAGCCAGGCCGTGCGTGTTCTAACCCAGACAGTTGCAGGCACATGGGTTTTAGTAGAAATACGTCCAGTGAATTTCGTTTGGCTGTTCTTTTCTTTGTAAAGGCTGTGAGTGCTCTTAGTGAAGTTAATCTGTGCCTGCGAGGCTGTGGATTACGTTCTGATGTGTTCCATCAGATAAGTGAGCTGTCAAGCTGTGATGGCAAAGTGTTGGAAGCTGACAGATGATTGATGCTCAGGAAACTGCAATTTGGCCTCCTCACACCCCAGGATTAGGTCTTCAGCTCCTTGGTCCCCAAAATGTCTTTCTTCTCCAGGCACAGGTTGAGCAGCTCATCAAGGATGGGTCAGTGTTCTGCTGGGGAAGGAAGAACTGTGATGAAGCAAAAGTGACAGGAGCAACTACTTCCTTTGGAGGATGGCATTCCCCTGCTAGCCTTACCATTGAAGAAGATGATTTAATCAGTTCTACAAGGTCTTATGTGTTATTTCCATATCACCTTTTCCTGGGCAAGCAGGGCAACTCCAGGTTCATTTACACACAGATCAATTTAGTGCAGGGCAGTGTCATGTGCAGCCCAGGCTGGAAATGCTTTGCCACTGACATCAAGAGTTGAATTTGGTCCAGAGGTGAATTTACAATCTCAGGAGTCATCTCTCTTCTCCACTGAGTGTGTCCTCCACTGTTCACTGAACGGTGACCCGTGTCACCTATTGCTCAGCAGAAAACAAACAGGGAAGGGATGATTTAGATTTCTTGGGTTACCTACAAGCCGCTTCTTAGAGCATCAGTGAGGGTGACAATTAACCCTATCCTCACAGCTGCCCGTGTTTAAATATGTTTCTTAGTCTTGCAAGCAGGAAGCAGGATGATAAATTAGATTATCTCATCTTTATCTGCAGGAAGGAGGCCAGCTGGGTCAGTACAACGCTGCTTAGCATGACAGCCGGTGTATAAATAGGATCAGGACTTACAGATGGTGACCAAGGTTAAAAGAATAACCAGTGTATAAATATACTGTGATCATGCTCAGATTCTCTCTGTATTTCCTGTGCAGGGGGCTGAGCACGACGAGCATTCATGGATGACCTTGTTATGAGCACCAGGGGATCTCTGAAGGCACCACAAGCAGACAGGAGAGGACTGGGCGCCTGCCAGCTGGGCAGGGTGGATCTGTGCTCCCCATCAGCTCCCCAGGCAATGATGGAAATCAACTTTCCCCTCCCCCTGACCTGAACAGATGCAGCACAGGACTGTCATGAGGACCAATTAGTTAATAAGATGGCAATGCCCCCCGGCAGGCAGAAACATGGAACGATGCAGGGATGCGCTGTCTGTGGAGGCAGGGGTGCTGGCATGGTTCTGGAGGGCTTTCTCTGGGTTCATGCATCAATGAAAGCCAAACTAAAGTGTCTTTGAGGGTTCGCAGCACCATTCACACAGCACAGGAACCTCAATGAGTAACTCGCACTGCTGAGATCAAGAGGGATTGGAAAAGCTCAGGCTGCTCCCGGCCAAGGAGCAGACCTTGCTCCTCTACACTCAGTAGGCAAAGGCAGGGAATAAGGCTCAAAACGAACCCCAGTGGCTTCAAGAGGCTGTTAGGCAGGTGAATGAGGAGCTAAAGCAAGAGCTCAGCCCAGTCTGCACAGGCACTGCGCCTTGGGAAGCCAAGGCTCATGTTTTCTCTTCCAAAAGCCGTGGGCATTAAGTGCCTGTTGCCACAGAGGTCTCGAATTTGTGCATTTCCTGAGAAACTTCTGTGCCTTAGCAGTGACCTGCAGCCAACGAGCACAGCCTCAGCTTTTGATGGTGATTTTCCATCCTTTACTTCCCTCCCCGCCAAAAAAATTATATAACGCTATCCATTTTTAGAAATGCAGACCCAGGGATCAGCAGATCAGGCTAATATTGATCATTTCAGCTTTCGTGAATTCAGAAAGCCAAACCCTCCACAGGGCAGGACAGGGCAGGGGAGTGAGAACAGAGCACTAAAGGGGCACAGGCAGCATTTTTGTTGTAACATGTGCCCTGGTGGAGCAGAGGACATGTTATCCTGCTTGCACAGCATCTTCTGACCTGCTTTTGCCCCAAGAAGCATTTGGATTCATAATTGCAGGAGCTGTACCCCTAGGAGGTGAGGGAAGAAGAGGGAAGGAAAAGAGTGGGTTTATCAAATCTGGGATCGCTGCAGGGCTTGGAAAAATAACTTTCTTCCTCTCTCTTCCAGCCCAACTGTAAATCCTACTGCATCCAGGAGGGCTTGTTTGTTAGCCCTTTAATTGGACAGTTTTGGCCAAAACAGCTCCCCAGAGAGTGACCTTTGCTTGAGAGCAGAGCAAAACAAATTCACAAGATCATCCTGCTCCCCTCTGTGCCTCCAGGAAGGTGTTGGGTGAATAATTTAATTCTGGAACACTTTACTCAGTGCTGATGTTCTTTTGGGCAGAAAAAGGCCTGAGAAGGTTGTGTATCAGAAACTAATCACCTGTCCACTTTGCTGTGTGAGAACCTGGAGGGAGGGGGGAGAAGTCTGGGGACAACTCAAGGTGGGTAATGAAGAAGGACATTGGAAGAATGGGAATGAAAGCCAGGATGTAACTGGAAAGGTCAGGGTACCACAGACATCCCGGCCCTTCTTCACATTTGGAATATGAAGCACAATTCTTGTTCTCCAAAACAACTGGAAGAGACACAAGAGGAGCAATAGGAGGGCTGAGATACAGATCTGACCTTGCATTTCAAGAAATCAAGCATTTCAGCTAGAAATGGGGTGTTTCAAGTGGAATAAAATGCCCAGAAGATCATGAGTGGCCTGAAAGAGCTTTTAGGAAAAAACTCAGAGCGAACATCAACCCCACTTCCAGCTCCTGAGCCTTCTCTGTGCCACTCTGACTGACAGAGCTGGCAGTCCCCAATCCATGTGTCCTGACAAGTGGTTTTTCTTCACACGGGATTGCACTTGCTAAGTCAGGCAGGCGTAGCTGGAAGATAATGATTTTTTCCTGTTGAAAATTATTTTATGCCTGCAAGAGCAGCCAAGGCACGCTATGAAAAAGCAACCAGAGAGCCCTAAGGATGACCCTAAAGGACATCTATTTACAAATTTAAAATCTATAGGAGCTTGATCTTGCTTTAGAGGCTTTTATTTAGGATTTATTTAAGATAAGACAGCTCAGTGGTAAGCAGAGACCTAAGTTCAACTCCCTACATTCTTTGCTGGCTATTTCCTCCGGGATCTTCAGTCCATCTCTGTGCTTCAGTTTTCCCAGAAATAACTCTAACTACCTGCCTGAAGAGTTGGGGGAGATCCAATAAAGGCTGTAAAGAGTTGAGATAATGCTGCAACAGGAGCTGTAAAAACACCTGCAGAAAATAGAGATCCCTTTATATCACCATTGGAACTGATATGTGATGCAGCTCGTGGAAAAGGCACATGAGTGCTGGAGTGTCTCGGGCTCGCTGGGAGAATCCAGTTACACTCAGCACTGAATCCACATCAAGTTGTTTCCCAGCCTCTGGCAGAGCAGACAAATGTTTACACACAACTTCCACTTTCGCTTCAGACGCTGTCTGAGGGCTCAGCCCGTGCCTGGGGAAGCAGCTCTAGTCTGAACACACAGTCCTTTGTTTTGTTGCTGGTGGTGGTTTTAGGGGGCTTTGGGGGGTTTATAGAAAGAGGGAAAGAGTCTTTTTTACAGGCAGTGAGATGACAGAGGGGAACAATTTTAAAATTAAAAAAAATATATATATAGATTAGGAATTACAAAGAAATTCTTCCCCCTGAGGGTGGTGATGCACTGGCACAGGTTGCCCAGAGAAGCTGTGGCTGCCCCACCCCTGGAAGTGTCCGAGGTGAGTTTGGACAGGGTTTAGAGCAATCTGGCCAAAGGATTGGGCAGAGGGGGTTGGAACTTGATGGTCTTTAAAGTTTCTTCTAGCCCAAACAATTCAATGATTTTATTACTTTTTTTTAGGTAATCACATTGCAAAGTGAATTTTGCTTACACAAAACAAGTCATAAGCATGAGGGTGAGGGAAAACCTGATTTATCATCACCACAAAGTTTTGTTCCCCTCTTTGCAGCTCTGTCTAAGATGATGGGCTCCATGCAAGGACACATTCCCCAGTGCCAGACCGTGTGTTGGGAATGAGGAAAGGAGTAAGAGACACAATTCTGTTGCACTTACAGGCATTTAATTTTATCAGAATTTGATTTTTTGCCCCCCGAGGAATTTTGTGCATGAGTAATTTACCACGAGGGAATGTGCCACAAAGCCTAGTTGCAAAAGGGCACAGTCCCAAGCCAGACAGAACCCAAAAAAACATCAACAGCAGAGTCAAAGTGCTTCCCACAGAGCTGAATGCCACCTGAGGAAGAGGAGGGGACGCTGCAGCCTTGGGGACAGCCACTAGATGGGGGCACGAACACACGCGTCTGTAGGGCCCCAGCTGAACCCCAGAGCAGGAACACCAGCAGGTGACACATCAGGACCTTCCCTGCCCCTGGCACGGACCAGGACCCTCCAAATTCACCGGGGTGAGCCTGGCGTGCATCCCCTCGCGGTCTCTCCGCTGGAGTAATAACACCTGACTGTGTGATGGCTTTGGGGAGCTCAGGCTGTGCCATGGACATGATGTGATCCATGTGTGATCCACTCGAGATCACTGTGGAACCACAGAACTCTGGCCTCAGAATCTGCTCCAAAAGATTCCTTTGTGCAACGCTTCCAGCCAGCCGATCGTCCCTCGCCCTACAAAAAGGTTCCTACCCACTTCTCTAGAGACATCAGCTCCTCCAGAGCCTCGCTGGACACAGCCTGTGAGTGCTCCCTGCCGCCTGCCCTCTGACGAGGTGTCCCACAAATCGGCTGTGACCGAGCACAGCGCTGCTGTCACCGAGCCTGGAGGGATCCGAGCATGTGAAACCTCCTCCCGACCCTGACACGTCCAACACGTCCTCTTGGGGAAGGACCGAGTTCAAGAGGCTGCCGAACACATCAGCCCTGGAGCCTGAGCAAATCTGTCATGAACTGCTGTTTATACACTCACAGATCTATTCCTTCCTCCAAAAGGAGCCGCAGAGCGAGGGAGATTTGCCTCCTTCTGGGAATGCTAAGCCCTGTTTGTCTGAGCAGCTTTGCAGAAACAGAAAGAGGCCTAAACAGTTTCCACTAATGATGTGTCATCAATTAAGCAGTTTTATGAGGGAAGAAGGTTTGGCTAATGCACAGATCTGATGACATATCCATGGAAAAGCGCCTTGAGCAGGCACCACTTCATACCCATCATTGGATGATGAATAAGCTGGTGAACTTGGGAGCCACTTGGCTTCTTGACCCCATGACAGGGCAAAGCAGTGGACAGCAGTTCCCTCCTTGTGTTTCAAGGATGCTCGTAGCAGTTTTTCCAGGAGCCCTCAGCTGGGAGGTTACACAGCCAGCCTGTCTCCTAAAATAACTTATCTCACCCCCAAAACAGGAAGGCCCCCATCGTTTCTTGTGTCCCTGCTGACTGACACTGGTCTGGCAGGTTCTCCCCCTGCTCTGAGGCAGAGAATCCACGCCATTCACTTTGAAAACCTCTGGGAATTTAGTGGTATAGGGCAAGATCATATGTCACACAGAGTTTGTAATAAATCCACATCCCTTTTCATCCTCCAGCATCTCATGGTTGCCACGGTTTAGAAACACTTGATCAGAGGCTTGGAAGTTGCAAATAATTCTGTCCAGACGTTTCCCAGCCAGCCTGATCCTTGATAGCCTCTGCCAACCGAGAAAACAGAGAGTTTTTCAGATTATATTGTTTTCTCCCTGTAACTGAGGCTCCTTGTTCAATGCAAGAAGAAAATAGCTCATTGTCAAGCCTGTCTTTGCCACCGACATGTGACCAAAATATCAGTTTCTCCTTTTTGCTAAGGGCCAGCTGCTCCTTCGCTGGTAGAAGGGAAATCCCTGGAAACGGAGAGCAAAGTCAACGACACGCGGGCTGTACCCCGTGAGTCAGCACAGCAAAGTTCTCCTCATTGCCCCTCTGCCAGCCCAAAGCTGCTGAGAAGACATCGTTGTTGTCGTTGCTGTTGTTGTTGTTGTTCTTCTTCTTCTTCTTGGGTGGGTTTGGGGTTTTTTTCAGCTCAGCATTTTCTGCACTCGGGCGCCTGACCCTGACTTCCTCAGTTACACTTGTGGTGTCTTCACGTGCAAGCACTGAGCAGCCCTGGGTCTGTTTAGCATCTGAATTCAAAGAAAAAGCTGTTTTCAACCCTACATGGCAAAGCACCAAGGAGTCCCAGTTCTGTGGTGTTACATTTTACTGTGGGGTGAACTTAGAAGCAACTTCTCCTCCAAGACCTTCTCTTGCCTTGAAACACCCTTTTCTCTTTCTCCGAGGTTTTTTTTCTCTTTTGTATTGAGACACAATCTTTACTGTGGCAATGACAGCTGAGGATGGAAGCTTCTGTTGAAATTTTGGCTTCATTCCCCTTCTTGAGGGACTCAAAGGTCTCAGCTCTGCATGCTTGGAAAGCCTTTTACCAATAGCTGGGCACTCCAGGAGGGCTGGCTGGGCTTTGTGCCCTGAGATTGACAAAGACTTTCCCCTTGATCCAAGGACTTCCAGGAGAGTGGAATGGGCTTGTTTGGCCAAGGTCACCAACCTCTTTATTCTCTTGTTTACAGGCTGGCAGAAGGAAAATGCTGATTCAGCAGGCATGGGAGAAAATATCAACAGGGGAAAATGCACAAGGAGTATCCTGGCTGCACTTCTGCCACTCAGTTCTCCTTTTTTTGTTATCCTGATTTCCATGTTTCCTGCACCCAACAGATACCTTTGACAAAGTTGGGTTTTCAAAATCAAAGATGCTTCACTTTGTCCATTTTAAACACTTCCTATCCCAAACCACAAAGGAGATTGGTAACTGTGCCTGGAGAGGACTCAAACAGAGCCAGTATTTCTCAGAAATTTGAGCAAAGTTGTAATACAACCAAACAGAGACAAAAATAAGTGACAGTGGCTTCTGTGAAGGTTGTCACGCTCTGAGGCTCTTTGGAAGGGAGTTTCTCTTGTTTCTCCCAGGTAGTACATGGACAGTAGTGGTTAAAAAGAGGCGCTGTATCCACACATCCTCCTGCAAGCCCTAAGCTGATTTTCGTAGGTCTATTTTGTGCTCTAGCTCCGGGTGTCCCAGTGACCCACTCCTGGCCCTCCCTCTTGCAGACTGCCCGTCTTGGCTTGTTGCTTGTATTCATTTCCAAAAGCAGCTCAGTGTGAGCTGTCACATGCTCAGGGCAATTGTCCATCTGAAAGACTTCATTAAACATTTCTGGTAAAATGTGTGTGTCACTAAATGGCTTTAAGATGAGACTTCCAAATGAGTCTATGTCTTTCATCTGGTCATTGCTCCTAGAGTAGGCAAAAAAATTTTTCTCATGTAAATAAACCCAGATATTTAGGCTGGAAGTGAGATTCAAGGAGTTCAGTCAGGTCAGGGGGATTTGGGTGACCTCCTTTCTTCAGGTCTTTGCTAGGAGCAGCACAGCCAGAGCATCAGCTGCAGGAGACATACAAGGTGAACTCAAGAAGACATTTTACTTCTCTATGCCTCTATTTACCCCTCTGCAAAATGAGGATCTAGTTCTTCACCATGGACTCCCCTTGCTTTGTAAAGATCTTTGAGATCAAGGGCTGAAAATTCTGCATAAAACCTGAACAACATTATTATTTACCTACACAAACAAGGGAACTTGGTCTTGAAAAGACAGCCTTTAGCTTTAAGTCTTTCCCCAGCTCTACAGGAAAACAATTTATGAACAGGCACAGAATTAGTCACACAAGGAAAACAAGCTCTTGAGCAAGTTTTGCTTCTTTTATCTCCACCTGCTACCCAAGTTTCAGGTGTTTCTCTTAGAGAGGCATCGTCAGCCACTATTAGTGCTGTTGGAGAACCATGGAATAATTAAGGTTGAAAAATACCTCTAGACAATGCATGACAGGCTGTGAGAGCTGCCTTGCTTTTGTTTCAAAACATAATGAAAGAGTGTTTCCAATATTCATTGTTTCAGGCAAAAAAAAAAAAAGGAAAACACTCCAGAAAATACTCAGAAATAATTGACATCCTTTTGGATATTACTCGAGGCAGCAAACGTTCCTTGTGTGTGCATGAAATGTTTGTCTTTGCATTTCTTTCGTTCTATTGCTCTATAACCACACATTTCCCTCGCCTTCTCCTCTTCCCGTGTCCTCGGATGCCTGTGCTGGGCACGCACCTTCTGCATGGCCACTGCCTCCACAAATGGGCAATTAGACCGAGATTGTCTTGTCACCCGTGGCATTTGGAGCCGCAGAACCGTGCTGCAGCATCTCGAGAAAGCAAAGGGCAAAGATCTTGTGTTACACTACGGCAGGGCTTTATGGGCTCGTTAGAAAATTGCCTGTTATTAATCGTGCTGAGAGTAAAACCAGCCTGGTATAAAAGAGCCCAGCAACAACCCTTCCAACCCATCGTGTTGATTTATTTCCAGCGTGTTTTCTGGGCCAGGCTCAATCATGGTCAGCGTTGCTGGACCTTTAGATAACAGGTGCCGATCTGCCATGTGTGAAACATCATCAGCTTGAAACCTGAGATTTAACTGAAGCAGGAAAAATCAGCCTGAAGCTGAAACCACTTGAATTACCAAATCTAATTTGAGGGGGAGCAGGCAGCAGGGAAGATGACAGGGGATGCAATGCTCCATGGCACTTCTTCAGAAGCTTTTTCACACCCTTATGAATATTTGTCAAGTCAGACCATAAATCAGACCCTGCTAAAAATTTTTATCTGCTTTTGGCTTCAGGCATCTGCTAGAAAGGACCCCTTGAGTGTATGGTATGCTCATCTCGTGAAATTTGCAGTGGTTTTATTCAGAATTAGGCAACAATACACAATTCATCTTTTTTTTTTGTGTGTGTGTGTGTGTGTGTGTGTGTGTGTTATCAGCCTGCAAGAAGGGGAATAAATTAACAAAACACTGTGAGATCATTCATAACACCCTCATTCACTAAAAAAAATTATCACTGCAGCCTGACCTGGCCAGGGGATTTCAGCACAGCTGTGTGACAGCCACTCCAGGTCTCTGCCAGAGCGCAGAGCTGGAGGGCAAAGGAGGAGGGGATTTCATCCCTCCTGGGCAGGTACTGCAGAGAGGAGATGCTCCCCCCGGAGCACACTCGGGGTTGTTGACTTTGCTGCAGACAGTTGGGCTGGTGCAGACTCAGACAGCAACAAACCCTTTATGAAAGCAGCTGGGAAAGAGAATCAAAGACATCCAGGAACTGCCAGTTCCTGCTGGACAAATTTAACCCGTTCAGCATTCCCAAACAACCCATTCTCCTGATTAGCACCTGCTCAGTTCGTGCCTTGGCTCAATTAAACCCCTAAATTTAATGTCTCCAGAAACATGAGGGCAACAAAGCATTTCCCCGGTCCATTCCATAGCTATCCCATAACCCAATCCCCACCTTAAGTTTCTACAGCATCTTTTTAAAAGCTGATGTGTGCCAGGGTTGGTTTCCCCACTCGCTGAGCTTTCTGAGAAGCTGTCATAGAATTCCCCGTCCTGGTGAATAGGGCATGTCCTTGGCCCTAAGGTCTCATGGATAACAGAACACCTGGGAGAACATGGGGACCAAAGTTCCACGTTTCTTGTTTTCTTCAAGCCGTGATTGCTCCACAAACTGCGAGCCAGGGTGGCCTCAGCCGCAGGTGATGACATCAGTGAGTGAGAAGGATTGGAGAACACAGTGGGAAATTAAAGCAGAGCAGAGCTGAGGGAAGAGGCAGCGCTACCTTAAGCCTTGGAGACCATCTGCTTGGACCTTTAACTCCTTCCACAGTGCCATGGATGAAAAAATGGGCTCTCAGGAAGACAAAACACAGCGCAGTTGATTCTGAGCTGGGGTAACTCAGTGAGTGCAGAACCAGCATATGTGTGGACAGAAGGTGACATCCCAGACAAAGGCTAGAGCTCCCTTGGGAGGGACATGGGCCTGCAGTAGGGTGACAACATGTTTGTGCCCATCTGCTGCAGATGGCACTGTGCCACTTCACAGCTTCATTTTGCCAAGGGATGATCAATTGGGGCAGCAACTTGCTCAGCCCTGTCAGGGTTTCTGTCCCAGGGGCAGGCGGTGACCTCTGAGCAGGGAGCGACCTCTGAGCAGGCAGCAAACCAAGCAAAACCAAGGGAGAGGTGTGGTGAGATTGGCCAATGCAGTCACAGTGAGGTGGTGGAGGACAACTTATCCTTGGGGACAGCAGTGCCTGTTTCCCTCAGTCCTTGAAAAGGATCCCAGCCCCAGATTTGTACATGGATTTTTGCCAGTGCCAAAGACCTGGGAATGTTCTCCCGCGTTATCTGTGTTGGTTATAGTTTATCTCTCCCATTTTATTGCGTCTGAAGAAGCTCTTTGCCATTAGGGCTGCTAAGTACACTCAAGCCCTTCTGCACTTGCTGTCTACATTCCGCTGAGGAAAATTGTCATTATTGCAGCATCTGCTGAAGGATGTAGAACTGATGTTTCTCTGTGGCAGGTTACATTTTAAGCCTCAGTGCACTGCCTCCTCTTCCTTAAAAAAGCCCTCAATGAGATGAGATGTGATGGGTGATGCTTTCTGGGGTCACACCAGACATCAGTCTGCAGAAGGCACTTTTAGAAAGCATGAGTTTTACTAGGATTCCAAGGTTTTGAAGCTAATCTACTGCACCAGGGGCTTAAAATATTATTCTGACCTTATAGAATGATCAGAAATTAAATATATTACCAGATATTTAACCACTATCAGATGTATTTATATATACACACATTCAGAGTGTCTGTATATAAATGTCTATCTGCTTAATAATCAATCCATCTATCATATATCAGTATATCTGTGTGTCCATGTACATCTTGGTGTTTTTAGGGAGATTTGACTTATTTATATCAAGGAGAATCTGACTGGGATTTGCCCTAACACTTGCCTAGAAGCCTTTAGGGGATTTCTTCATCCATCTTCTCATTCCTGCACAACATGTAGATACAAAAAAAAGGGGTTTAATACTTGCACCTACCTAAGAGATGCCACGTGCTGATAAGCAATTTCCTGAAAAGCTCACACTGTGATCTCACATGTATTAACATTGGTAATTACAACGATAAGAAGACTCGATGCTCTTGGAGCTCTTTTCCAACCTTAGTGATTCTCTGATTCCAGGAGAGAACCCCTGGCCATATCACAGAAATCCAGGTGTGTCCTGGGTCACTTTGAAACAGAAAAAATCAGCACAGATGTGTCCCTCAAGGAGGACAAGGTCTCTGCTCCTTGTGGCACCTCCACCCTCAGAGGACTCCCAGGACAGCCCCACTCACCCTCGGAGAGGACTTTTAATTGGAATTATTTTCCTTCCCCACTCTCTTTCCAGTAAAACTGGGAGACAAAACTGGCTGTCTGACAGCCGCAGGGGTGCTTCGTTTAAACGCACTGGAATTAATTCGTCTGATCGGTGTGAGCTCCGCTAATGGCCAGGGCATGAGGCAGCCAGTTATTTGGATATTTTTTGGCTCTGGGAGAGGTTAAGTGAGGACAGTGCTGAGAGCTGCATTGAGATTTGGCAGCCCCAAAGGGGAAGTCTGTCTCAGAGAGCAACCGCCTGTTTTTCAGCTGAAAATATATTTCCTCAGCTGTCTCTGAAAGTAAAGGTTAAGCTTAATTTAAAGCGGAGCTTTAGCGGCCTGGAAAATAAAAGTAGCAGAAAAAAAAACCCAAAACTTGTTTCTCTTTTCTGTCACTCTTAATATCATTTTCTCTATCATTGTCTTCTCTTCTGTCATTGTAACCACTCCCCATCTTGCCCTAAGAGAGATTTTTTTTAAGTCTCAACAAGGCAGTCATCCAGCACTTCTTTCAGCTACCAGGAAGAGATTCCAGGTTTCCTCCCTAAATCCAGGAAAACAAATCTCCTGTAGCTTCCCTGACACTAACTTCTTATGCAGAGCAATAACCATCCCCCGTCTGATTGGGTTGTTGTGAAAAAAACAGTGGAAATGCAAAAAAAAAAAAGTGGAAATTGCAGTTTGTGGTTACGGGAAACTTGTCAGCGGTGGTGATAAACAAAATTTGAGCTGGCATAATTTACAATTTTGTGGTTTACTGGGGGAATGAAAGGCAAGGCAAGTGATCTGCTTGCACAGAGTCACACCTGTGCCAAAGCATGGACCTGAACCCATCTGGAGTGGCCAGGGAAAGGGGGAAGAGAGGGATGGGGAAAGGAGATGATGGGGGTTTTTTTGACCTTATGCTAAAGTATATAACATCAGGCACTGTCAGATCCAGGATATGATGCAAAAGGAAGATTAATCCATCAGCCTTTGATGGGATTCTGGACACAGTCAGTACCACCACCCCACACTGCAGATAAGACAAGAAAAAGAGGTTTTTTGAAGGAATTTCCTAATCCAGAAAAACTGACAGCAGAAGTAACATAACCACATATAAGGGCACATACACAAAAAGAGGTAAAAATCTTAGAATGTAAGGTTTCCCCCCACTCTGTATAAATAGGCACCGTAAATCTAACAGAGCAGGGACAAACGAGGAGGGATCCTGCCCCTGTTGGTCTGATCACTCAGCTCTGCAATGATTGAGCATATCTCAGACTCAGGCTGAGTGTGATCCAGGAGGACATCTGACCTTTGAGATCCAAGAAAGACACCCTGGATCTCATTAAAACCCTGAGTTTGGCACTCAGCGGTGATTATCCACAGACACAAAGGTTAGAGCCTGAAGGGGCTCTTTGTGACCATCTCATCGGCCTGGCAGTGACTCAGCTCTGCTGTCCTGGTCGAGCTGGACATTTTCATAGGGAAATATCCAGCTTGGTTTAAGGTGTAGGGATGGAACTCAACAGCTCAGACACAGTCAGCTCTATCAACAGCTGACCTGGTTGTTTCCAATGTCAGTGAAGAGAAACCATCTGGATTGTGAGTTATTGAACCTAAAGAGGGCAAATGAATCGCTCTTCCAAGTGCCTGAAGTCTTCCAGGGATTAAGAAGGAAGCTGTCCGTGGTTAGCTCGAGGTGAGGTCTGCACAGCAAACACTGGAAGTGCAATTTAGCAATAGACGCTGTTGTTTGGGGGTAAGAAGTCAAGTAAATGTTGTCCCGCTCCATTTTCACACATCGTCTCCTGGATGTGTGTGGTTTCCTGGGGCTGCAGGATGGTCAAGCATTCACCACAAGTGAAGCCTTGGAAGGAAGCACAGGCTGGGAGCTGGAGACAGATGGGTTTGAAGCACTGCCCTGCTGGATTCCCACAGCTCCACAGGTCTTGGAAAGCAGGGCCATCTTGTCCTTGCCTCCAGCCAGCTCCTCACGCCCCTTGGCCTCCCTCAGCCAGGACAGCAGGTAAGGACACAGCCTTGCCAATGTGAGTAAATCCATCAGCTGTGGTCAGCCTCAGCTTCTCAGTGGAGATCGCTCTTCCTGGGATGGGACAGGAACCATGTGGATGCAGTGGGATTGGGAGAGAAGGAAAAGAGAAGCTCTGTGGTTTTAGTTCAGTTTTTGTGGTCCAGAATTCCTTCTCACCTCCTGGGAAGTGGAATATACCAGGTAAGGATCAGGAGACAGCTTTGAATCTCTTCTCTGGTCCTTCCATGCCTGGAAAGAGAGAAGAATGTTCCTCTTCCAGGGCATAGGTACGACTGCAATGCCAAGGAATTCTGATCTAAAACCTTCCTGGAGGACTGAAAACTCAGGATGAAATCACTCGGCTTCTGATAGGTATGAGCGATTAGATTATAATTATGCTCCTTTCTGGCTTACAGAGTTGTGACTGTTTAAAAAACACAGTTTCAAAAGGGATAAGAGAGCCCACATTGATGGTTTTGTCTTTCAGTGCTGAAGTGCAAAGACATGTCTGAGCCTGAGCTATTTCATCTAACGTCCAGAATATCAGTTATAGCAACAAAAAATAAACCACTGCTTTCCCCTGGACTGAAATCACAGCATCGTGCCCAGAACCTGCTCAATGGTTTTAGGCACTGAAAATGCTCAGATTGAGAGGGGAGAAAGTAAATCCTGGAAGTCACAGGTGTGTTGAATGTGGCCAATAATCTGACAGAGGGCAGGTTTGGATCAGGTATTAGGAAGAAATTCTACAGTGTGGGGGTGGGTGAGGCACTGGGTTTTCCAGAGAAGCTGTGGCTGCCCCTGGATCCCTGGAAGTGTCCAAGGCCAGGCTGGACAGGGCTTGGAGCAGCCTGGGACAGTGGAAGGTGTCCCTGCTCATGTCAGGGGGTTGGAATGAGGTGATTTTTAAGGTCCATTCCAACCCAAACCATTCTGCGATTCTGTCATTCCATTTGCCCCACAGCAAGGCCAAGGCTCTGCAGTGCCATAACACCTCAGGGAATTCATGTCTGTGAGTCCTGGGGAGGCTCCAGCCTCTCCATCCAGCCCAGAGCAGGGTTCTCTGTGCCCTGCTGTCTGTGTGAGCTACACCAGTCACGGTGGGCAGATGAGATGAAAACTTCATTAGCATTGTCCATCCCTTTTCATCTGTCCAGTAAATCCTACCTAAACCAGTGTAGGGAGAGAAGTTGGTTTGTCTTTTTTTCCCTTCCATCTCTTGGGCTCACCTGTCCTTTTTCGCTGCTGTCCCCAGCCCTCCACATTCCCACCCATCTAGGAGGTTGCTGATGATGTCATTTTATTTTTCCTTATTGCTTTCCAGGTTGTGAGTGAGGCTGGCAATCTGCTCTTCTTCCTCGATAAAGAGGCTTTTTTAATTTATTATTTTTTTAATTTTCATTAATTTCTCTTGAATGCTCATGAAACCAAGCATGTCTGAGAAATCTCATCACTCCATCAGCCTGAGGATTTTCTACCCATTTCTGTGCATTAGGTTAATGGAAAATACAGTCTCTGTATAGCTGGAGGTTTATATCATTTGCCTGCGAATCTGAATTCCCACATGTACACAATTTTACTCTTTTCCCTTGGGGAATATGAAAACAAACCATTTCATTTCTGCTTAAAATCACTTGAATCCATTTGTTTTGTTTTGTTAAGCAGAAACGAAGCATTTTGCTTGGGTCATGCTGACCTCATGCTCTGCCTGTTTTCATTGCACAGGGACTTCATAAAAGTGCTTTCCAGTATCTTAGACCTTTTTCTTCAGCTTGAGGCAACATTCCAGCGTGGACAACATTTTCCTTGGTATGCCCTAGACCTTGACTTGCACTTCGTCCATGTTCATCCAGTAAAAGAGGGGAATGCAGTGCCTGGCTGGGGGTAGATGCAAGCCTGATACCATTAAACCCAAACACAGATGGTCTCTGACAGCTCAGAAAGATTCAGGTTAATTGTTATGGAAAAATACTCCACCAAAAAAAACCCCCAAAACAACAACAACCCACAACAAAAAATAATAATTTTTTTTAAATGAAAAAACAAACCAAACCCAAACAAACAGAAACATTATTAAATCCAGGAATTTGAAAATGTTTCCTTTGGACTAGAAATATCAAAATAAGGTCTTTCCAGAGACATGTTTGAAGGGAGGGACAGCTGTTCTGGAAACGCTAATATTTCTGACTGGTTTTGACTAATTTGGAAGAAAATAATGGCATTTTTCTGGGCCCACAGCTCTTGTTTCGACTGGCTGTAACACAGCCCCACATCCAGCATCTCCAGACCTTCTGGGAGCTGGGCAATCCACATCTTTCATGGGAAACACAATTTGCCCAGGCTCTTTGGAAGTTGGCTCCCGTCCTGGTGGGTGCAAGAGACAGAGCAAGTTTGAGGAAAGCGCTGCAAGAAAAATGGGGAAAGAGGATCTGTGGAGAGCTTGTAGAGCCAAAAGAGGAAATCATGAGAATGGACTTCTTGTTGTCTGAAAGGGGAAGGCACAAGCTGAAATCCGTGTGCACAGCTCAACCTGCACCAACGACACATTCCCCTTCCAGGATCATATGAGAGCCATGAGTCACACTGTCCCCATCCCCACCTTGGAGGGATGAAGTGCAGCATCGCAGTTTGCAGCGCACTCGACTGGAAATAATTTCCTTGGGACAAAAGGCCTCGTTGGAAGCGGCTGCCATTTCCAAATGCCAGCGTTTGGAAGCGTGCAAAGAATGACAGTCACAGGAACTGGGATTTGAGCAGGAAAAGCGGTGCCAAGTGCTATATTTGCGCATGATTATTGCTGTGTTTGTTATTATTATTATCACCGCTCGAATTATAGTTCTGGTTGGAGACCGTGCTTGAGATTGGATCTCCTTTTAGCAAGGGCTGTCTGCAAATACTGTGAGAGACAGTCCCTTCTCCCAGGGCAAAAATAAACAGCGATGTTAAAAAATATTCTTTTTCAGCAACAGCAAGGTTGCCCTGTGTGCACAAGAAATGGGGAATTCAGGATTTGCAAAAAAGTTCTGATAAGTGCAGCTCAAATCATCTGTCTGAGAGGTAGCTCCTCTTATCAAGGAGTTTTTTCTCTTAGCAGATAAGAAAGAGTGAAGTGCTGCCATCTCTTTCTGAGGCACAGGGAGACGAAGCAACTCATCCCAAAACTTACCAGATCTCCCTAAGCTCAGCCTTCCTAGCTCAGAAGAGAAGAAACCAAATTTCTTCTAGAGTTTGGTCACAGAAGGTTTTGGTTACAGATGTCACTGCCTGGGCCACCTGACCCAGGAGAACCAACCTCTTAAAGTCAGGCTTTCAAGGGGACACGCTAAGGGAATCTGGTTGGGGTGGTGTCCTTAGGGATTCTGGGCCAATCACAGCCCAGTTGGTGTTTTTAGGGATTACTTTAAAGTAGGTGTTTGTTTTCTAGGGCACCAGAGTATTGGGGGGTATGGCAGACCACAGTGACACAGTGACACAAGACTCAAGTCAGTAAATATAATCATGTGTCACTCTTTCCCCTCAGGTTTCCAGGTTCTCCTCCTCGAGGCATGGATCTCTCACAGAGAGATCATATATACCTGCCCCATGTGGGGACATCTCAAGTGACAAAAGACACTTCTGTTTAAACAGCAGATCCTTTTCTACGTGCAGGTGTCTCCTGGTGAGGTGGACACCCAACCTCCTTTTACCGAGACCTAGGGCTCCACCAAGCACTTGGAGCTGCCAAGAGCCAGGCGAGATCTTCTGGCTTTCCTGAAACATCTAAGCAGCACAAATATACGAGACATAAGACCTCCAGGAAATTAATTTCCTTTTGGAGTGGCAGCTGGAAGGTGGGAGGTGCTGTAGGGACTCACATATGGCACAGGACACTTCTGTTGGGTAGCTGAATTGTGTCCCCAACCTCTGAGATAAATCCCATCCAACCAGTGTATCCTTCCCTGTTGGGCCCTAAAAATCTCTCATCATCTTTCTCATGAGCTCATCTGTTCTTGTGACTGTTTTCCAGCAGCATCCCAAATGACTTTCCAAAGGAAAAAGATCTGTCTCATGGGTGAGGGAAGTGTGGCACAGAGAGGTGAGCTGAGATCGCCTGTGGTCAGCCCAAAGGCAGAGCTGGGAACAAAGCCCAGTTCTCTTAACCATCAGTCCAGGCCCTCTAAGCACGAGGTGTAGCTCTGTGTCCCAGACTCTGATCCTCAGATCCAGCACAGGGGTTAGTGCACTCCAGCTGCTGGCTGAGGGCTTCCTTTTTTCCCGTAACCAGAGGCTGAAAAGTAGTGAAGTTTCCAACATTCAGTTTTTCCAAGCCCAGCCTCACTCCTGAAGTGACTGGAGCACAGATGTCCATCTCATTAACATTTTGGGACCCTCAGAGGAAGGTTTGGGGCACGTGACCATATCCCACTGCTTTGATGCACCCGGAATTGCCACTCCTGTTTGCTGCTGGGCTCTGAAAATTTGAAAATTCCTTCTGCCTGTTCCCCCTCCTGGCTGTGTGCATTGATATTCTCCTCCATCCCAGTGCACTGATGTGGCTCTGTGCACTGAATTTCAATTAGTGAGTAGGGGGTACAGTCCTCATGCAGAAGTCCATTAGAAGCTGCTTGCTATTGAAGAGCAGTGAGCAGATAAATGTGATTGTCTACGAGTCTGAAAACAAAGGGAATGTGCTGTGATTTTACTGGAAGAAAGGTACTGTCAGTGGAAACGGTTCAATATAAAAACTGCTCTCAGCTGCTGCATTGAAAAGTCTGGGAAAATTGACATGAATAAGGAAAGCAATTTAGCTAGGAGGGGGAAAATAAGGGAGGAAAAAAGGAGCTTTATTTTATTAAATTACAGCTGTAGTTTTTCTTTTTCTCTTTTTTTTTTTTTTTTTTTTTTTTTTTTTTTTTTTTTTTAAATTTGTGGGATGGCTGAGAGAAAGGTCAGGAGCCTCATTCTTCAAAGCTGATGTCCAAGCTCCACGCATAGCAGTTCAGAGCAGAGACTGCCTTTTCACACTGTGTTCCTAATGTGCCAGACATCCCTGGGGCTCCCTGGGCAGCTTCCTAAGAATTTTCTGACAGATTCTCTCAGCTTCAGAGGGAACAGCCACTTTCCCTGGGTGCAGGTGAGTCACATAAAGCCTCCACAAAGATCTGTGGGTGAGCGAGCACTAACGGAAGCACCATACCTCATTATCCCTGTGGATCCAGCCCTTAGAATTCCACTCCTACCACCCTTATGGCATGGAAGTCCCTTGAAGGGGACACCCAGTGCCAACCAACACGACCTGTGTGGCCTCCAGCTCCCAAATCCCAAAGGTTCTGTCGATCCTGGGCCATATCTGCCAGCTCCTCGTGGATGTCTCATAGCTGGGGCAAGTTTGAGTTCATGAATCAGGGCCCTGAAGTGGGGTGAGAGTATTTCCACCTCCATCCCTAAACATCTTCGGGCAATTCACCTGGAAAATAAAGCCTTGCCAGCAGTAGTCCCCACAAGCTGTGCGGGCATCTTCACCTGCAGGTCCTCAGAAAGGTGTGATATTCATTTAATTTTAACTCTGTATAATGCATCTCAGTGATGGAAATGTCCAATTCCCAGCCAGGGCAGGAAGAAGCCATAAACTGACCCAGACTCATCTATGCTTCACCTTCCTGTGCCCTCCAAATGTGAGATTTCAACTTTTCTGCACCGCAGGCTCCATTTCCCACCCTTCAAACAACAGCCATGGCACAACAGATCTGTCTGTAAGTATCACAGCTATAATTGACACTTCAGTGCAACCCTCCAGGGTTTTACAGAACCACTAAATTGCAGGGATAGCTCTTCGGAAAGTGGAGGAGGTGTCTTCTGCTCTGTGTCCTCCTTTGACTTTTCCATGGACCAGCAGGAAGGAAGTTTGTCATTCCAACACAAACTCTCTGCCCAAACCACACCATTTTCTGCATGGTCCCTGGTGGTACCAGCACCAGTGCTTGGAACAGGAAACAAGTGAAATGGGGAAGGAACCACAGAACAGTGCAGAGACCTTGTTTAAGTGCCAGAGCACTTCCCTCCTGCCCTTTATTTCTGCTCTCACTCACAGTTGTGTGCCCTCGCTGCCTCGAGACTCCCTGCCCTAACACATCCAGATCCCACTAATCACCTCATCCAAGGAGACACAAAAATCCCACACGTGGTCCCTTCTGTCCTCTGGGACCAAATCCAGGAGCTTAATCCACTTGGTTGTTTCAATAGCACAGACGCACCCAGTGCTGTTTGAGACTCCCTCAGGTACCTGAAACATCTGCAAAGGACTTGCAGATGTGGCACATCATCTGTCAGAGGTCAGCAGCAGAAGAAGAAGGTGGGAAGTCCCACTTTGGAGCAAACATCTGTAAAATTCAGAATCCTACCCTAAAATATATAAAGTGTGTCCACTACAGTAGACACATAGGTCCTAGACATCGGATTAAAAACATTGTGAACCCTATTGCTCCTCCTGCCTTTTCCCCCATATTTCTCCACCCAAAACACATCAGATGGTATCCATTTTCTCCTGACTTTTAGGCTTCTATTCACCCTCTGCATCACATTCACATATCCCAGCCTTCCTTTCCAATCAGGACAGGGTTACACATCAGCTCTCATTTCTTACACTTCCCCAACCCTGCAGCCTTTTCTGCAGGAATAAAGCCACTCCATGCCTCCATCCACATCCCAATTCCTCCTTCAGGACACCCTGTTCCCTGCCCGGCAGGTCTTCACTCAAACATCTCCTTAAAACAGACACTGGAGTGTCTGTTTTAGGATGACACATCCCATAATGGAAACAAACGAGAGGAAAAAGTTCAACAGAAACTAAATTTGGATCGGTGCACATTGTGTCACCACTTAAAGACCTGAAGACCTGGTGAGGCTGAAGGAGGGTCCAGCCTACAGTGGGGTTTTTTTCCCTGTTTTTGCAGAGAGAGCAATTTCATGAGTGCTGATTTTACATTAAAAATCACCTAGTAAGAAACAAGAGTGTCCTGCAGGCTAAATAAAAGCACTGAGAAACTCCTTGTGTGTGTGACTGATCCTTTTAGAAGGACAGGTGAACAGTTGTGATCAGCCAGGTCCTGGTTTCACTTTTCCACCACCGATCAATACATGGTGTGCCACATGTTTGGGCTCTTTACTGAGATAGAACAGCCAGAAATGCTGTTGCTGTCTCCCATGGCTCTTTTTTTTTTTTCCAACTGGGCTATGGTAATGAGAGAAAAAACTGGGATTGCATGGTGGCCAAAATACAGGAGCGATGTGAAGTCATGTGGCATTAATGCACCAGAGAGCTTAATGCTAAACTTGTCCTTTAATCATTAATCATCATGGAAATAGCATTACTCTGACTCTCGAAGGAATTACTCTGCAAAAGGCTTTGATCCCAGACTTTTGGGGAATAAAGCCCCTCGGGAGTGATTTTAAAATCACTTTCATTCTATCAAATACGGTGAATTGAAGAGAGCCAGCACTTCCAGTTGTTTTCACTGTGCTTTAAAACAGGACAAAGATTTCTTCAGAGTTAGCCAAAGAAGGGGAAATTGCAAACACCTGAATTCTCCTGATTTTATTCAAAGTTTTTATTGCCAGACGTACTTTCAAGAGATTATGCCAACCTTCACTGCCTTATCCAGAGTCAGCTGTTCCAGCTTCCCAGAGCACATCACAAGTTGGCATGAGGCAGAGATAAGCCTTGCAGGAGGTCAGCAAGAGTTCAAAAGAGCAGAACGAGGACAAAAGGCAAGAAGGCTCCACGATAAAAAAATGCAAATGCATGAGGCTGAAGAGAAAGGCACACGAAGTGCAGCTGTATCCGCTCGCTCTGAGCCTCGTGGAAGGGTTGTCTAGACCGTGCAGCTGCAGGACTCGGGGAGGGATGGATCCACGTGGGATGGAGGAGGAGCAGCAGGAGAGCAGGGGAAGCATGGCCTGGGAATAGCATCTGCAATTCACATCTGAATTATTAAAATGCGGATATAGATCTAATATCAATATCCACCTGAGATGGACAAAGACTCTCTAACTTGTTAAGGTTAGAAAGTGTGTGTTTATTTGAGCTGCAGGGATAGCTCCCAAATGTACAGCTCCGGAGTAACAATGCAACACAGAACTTATTTATCTATAACAATAATGCATATTTAAAATACAGATACATATTCATAGCATAAGTGCCTCCCATTCCCCACTTCGGATGGAAATTAGCAAAAAGTCATTAAGCATGCGCAGTTCCTGCAATGGAATTGGGTCGTTAATTTGGGTCTGAGGGCTGCTTTTGAGGAAGTAAAATTGGCCTTCCTCAGTGTGACCTTCTTACCTTGCTGGGTTTTGACAAAATATTTGACTCTGGAAAACTCCCAATGCTCTCTCCTATTGCTTCTAAGTCGGTTGCATCTGGGCAAAATTTGTAACTGTCTAGGCTCTCCTTTGAACTTCTTTTCTTAGGATTATTAATTGTCTATTCTAAGCACAGCTGAGTAAATATCAAATAATCAAAGGGCTACTCTGTACTTAATCATTAATTTCTTTCTAGCTGGGTTCTGCATCTTTTTCTATTCTAGTTAATTTTAACAAAACTAACTTTCATCTAAAATCTCTACATTTAAGTGTCCAAAAGAAAACCCTATGTTTCACATCTGCCTTGGCCCATTTACATCCAGAGGGTTCAGTTTGGAAGAGAGGCAACCGAGATTTTCACCAAAATGCAGCATCTGTTTTGGGATTTCTGAGAGGCTGAAGATTACGAAAATCTTCTCTCGGTAACTTTGAGAAAAGGTTTGTGATTTCTGGTGCAGGCCCGTCTCATTGGGACATCCCTCTTAGATTTGTGCACACACCACCCCACCATCTCTGTATTGCACACACACATCCCTCAGAGGCAAGAGATGTTCTTCATGGCTAAAGAGTTTTTTACTTTAGAAAAAAAAAAAAGACGTAAAAAAATAAAAGATCACGTGGCAAAAATGGATGCAAAATGAGTCATGATGTAAAAGGAAGCACCTGAAAGGAAACCGAAACCAGCAGCTTCCTCCTTGCCGCAGGCTGCAGCGTGCTGGCACACACGAGGGGTTGAGAGGAAAGTGAGAATTTGTCCTTTCTGCTTCATGTTCCCGTGCTGGAACCCAAATCCTGGGCTCTCCCTGTGCTCACACTCCATTTCCCCAGTCTGGGCTGCAGTTGCTGAAGTGAAATCAAATTAAATTCTGTTGTGCTTCAGCACAGGCGAACGAAAGGTTTGTATCAAAAAATAAGTGATGCAAGTGATGGCAAACTCAGACCACAGGCGAAGTTCCCACAGTGAAGTGAAACTCAAATGTCTTCACCAGATCAGGCAGAAACACACCAGCTTCACCTGAAGTCATCAGACAGACATTTTCCCTCCACTGACACAGGAGAGGACAAATCTTCCCTGATTCCCTCTCCTCTGCTTGTCTATACAAAGCCCTGCACCCCTGTAACTAAAATGACTTCATGAGGGAAAACTGGAATTTGAAATAAAAGGTTTTTTTTAAATATAGCCTTGGTGTTTTGTTCGTGTTTTGGTTCTGTGGGTTTTCTTCAATTTTTTCAGAAGCCACAGTCTGCCTTAGTCCCCTGTGGTTTCAGACACCCCACCTGGAACAGAGTCTGAATTTATAATCAGCGCAGAGCATCAGGGTCTCATGAGTCCTTGGTTTCTCTTCTCATCCCAAATTGTCCCCTTTCTTCTACTTACCTAGTGACTAAACACCTCCCATCAATATGGAGGGTAAAAATTAAGAAGAAAAATTAGAGCTGCATGGATTTTAGCAGGCAGGGACTACTGAAAGATGCCTGCATCCCAGCTCTTAAAAAAATTATATTTCCAAATTCTTTTTCATCGGTGACCACTTGCTGAATTCATGCAGGATCCACAGTGAGCTTCTGCCCATCTGGAGCTCTGCCTCATGCCAAGAGCACCCTCTCAGCCCAAGTCCTGAGCCTCTGAAGTCACTGAGACCAAAGCCATCAGCATCGCCCAGCCCTAACCCACATACTGTTGGGGAGGATGAAATAGGAAAGCCTTATAAATATGATTACCTGGCAAAAGATGCTGAGAATATGGAAACTATAAGCGAGATTGAAATGAAGACAAGCTTTGAGATACCAAACCCCAGGTACTGAACAACTGGAAAACAATGGTGTGGCCACTGAAGGCAATCCCCTTTGGATTAAACAATCCCCTCTGCTTGCAGACAGGTCCAAGGATCAGAGCAGACCCTGCCAACTTGGCAGAGGGTCCAAAAAGCAGTTTTTAGAGTTTAAAATATAACGCCCTATGGTAATGCAGTGACTCTCATAGGCTGGATGTAAATGTTGTAGGATTTGTAGCTTATTCTAGATTGGTTCGTGAAAATTAGAATATTCAGCACAGAAGATGATTTATTGTATTGCAAACAGCAACCATGGTATTCATTTCTGTATTCTGTATTCTTCTTTTTTCTTCTCTCTCTCTCTCCCCTCTCTGCCCTGCTCTGAGCTATGTCTGGCAGCTCCCAGCAGCTCCCCTACACCCACACCTTTCACAATAAACCTCATGCTCTAAGACCAAACTTCACAGATCTCTCATCTATGTCCCGACCGTCCGAAACAAAACCACCAAATCCCACAACATACTGCAAGGCTGGGTCTGGTAGGAAAATTATCAGAGGGAAAATGGATTCCCCATGCCCCCGCAGAGGCACTGGTTGCTTTCTCAGCTATCTGAAGTTGTGAAGAAAAAGGACAGTTTGCAATCCAAACCTCCGGTCACATTCGAGTATGTTGCCTCCCTTTTCCTGTACGTCCTTAGGGAATCACGACAGGGAAATACTACACTTAAATTTGTCAGCCAAGCCGAATATTGACATTTAACCCAAGGCCACGATTTGCTCCGAGCACTGAGCAGCTTCCCACAGCTTCTCACAGGAAGCTGCCACCAGCTCCTAGCATATTTCACCTTAATGTTTACTCCTGCTCCTTCTGCTGACATTTCCTGGCTCTGCACTTTCCACATGACTCAGAGATTTCCCGGACCCCGACTCGGTGGTGACATCAGCTCTGAGAGCTGAAATTAATAAACACCACTCGTTATGTCAAACTGTAATTACGGGGGAGGCAGGGGGGAGGTTGTTTGGCTTTTTTTTTTTGAGCGAGGATGTTGAGTTTCCTCTAAAACCATATTTGGACCTGAGCTGCAGCACACCTGCTGTAAGGAATCACTGTGATTTTCATGACCAAAGGAGAGAAAGTGGATCACAGGGCTTTGTTTTGGTCCCGGGTATCTCAAGGGACAAAAGTATGTGTAAAGCAAACTGTGCTGCAGAACACCTGGTACAGACATAAGGCAAAAGTCCAGCAGAGCTTCGAGGTGATTTCCATGTCCTGAAGTCACCTCTGAGGGTGACTTCATCTCCAGGAGACTCAGCGACTTGAAAAAAAAAAAAGCAAAACAGTAAAGATATTTCAGACATGCCTAGCATCTGCCGGCTCAAGCAAACATTAATATCTCTATAAATACATCTGCTTTCCCTGCTTGATGTTGTACATTCACTTTTTGCTTTTAAAAGAAGCAAATATCTCATCCTACGCAGGCAAGGTAAGGCAGAGCTGGGGCAGCACGCGAATGTCAGGGAATTATGGAGAGGTTTGAGTGGGAATCGACCCTAAAGATCATCCATGGACAGGGATGCCACCCCCTAGATCAGCTCACTCAGGGCCCCATCCAACCAGGCCTTGAACACTTCCATGAAAATTCCCCGTATATCCAATGTTGATACTGTTTATATTGGGTTTCAGTAGAGCAAATTTTTTACCAGCTTAAACACAAGTCACCCTAAAATCCTTCATCATTTTACAGATTCTTAGTTTCCACTGAGATTTACTTGAAATCACAACTTTTCTGTATTTTTGTATTATTATATATATTTTTAGTATATATTATAATATAATATATTATATATAT
>VZRL01004535.1:76807-117684 GCA_013397895.1 Origma solitaria | reverse complement strand
TCACAACCACGTCACCTCTCCTTTCCAGGACAAGGTGACACAGCTGCAAGCGCTACCTGGGGCTGTGAGGCAGCTCTGCCAGGAGTCACGAGCCCCAGGGAGCTGCCAGGCCACAGGTGACACGTGTCCACACAAGGCCTGAGTTCTGAGCTGTCACGAGAATGAGGCATGGACCTGCTGGAAATGCGAGCCAGGCATCTCCTGTTGGCACAGGAACCAACGAGATTACAGAGCTGGGGAGGTTCTTGCAGCCCTTCCGGGCTGCAACAGGTGACTTTTAATCTGGTTTATCAGCAGGTCATTGACTTTCAGCAAAGTAATTGAGTCTACCTCACCTCTTTAAAAAAAAAAAAAAAAAAAAAGAAAAAATCAGACTTCATAACATAAGCAAGATGTTATGAGAAACGCCCCAGACTTCTGGTAGAGATATTTGTTTTTTCAGCCTGGATTTCTCTTTTTTTTTTTCCTTTTTGGGTGTGTTTTTTAATCTTTTAATAACTCTGTCTGGAATTACTTTTCTGTGAAAACTGCCACCCTGCTCATAAAAGGTAGAAATAATGTTCTAAGCAAATGCAAACAGGCACCTTTTCAATGTCTAAACTATTTGGGGAATTTGGGGTTGAGGGATCAGAGCAGACATGTCCAGGTGGGGAAATCTTGCTTGCTATTTGAAGGGGAAATTTTGGCTGATGTCAGACGTTGAGGGCAGGGATTTTGGGCTGCCTTTTCCTCTGGGGCTGGTGTTTTATTGACCAACTATGGCAACAATGGGTCAGCAGCTGCCCCTCTGCCATGGATCCAGGCTGAAGATTGTCCCAGAATGTTCCCACGTCTCTCGGACTGGGCTTGAAGGTGACAAAACACCTCTTCAATGCTTGCAAAGTTTTCCTCTCCTCTGCCCTGAGCCCTCTAGGCTCTCCCAGTTTATCCTCTCCAGTGTCTAATGTGGACACAACCACCCTAACATCAGTTGCTCACGGTCCCACATGTCCCCACGAATTTCTGCACAATTTTCTTGCTGATATTCAAGTTCAGTGCTTTACACTGAACAGTTGAGACCTGGTGTAGAAGAAACAGGATTCAGAACAATCAGCAAATATGTCCAGAGCCGATGAACCTCACTTTCCAAACAACTCAGAGCAAGACTTTCCCCACAATCTCATCCCTTCCTGTGGTTATTCTCTGACTCACAGCCACAGGTCACTGGAAGGCTTTCCTAGGAGAAGGCTCCCAGATTCTGCTCAGTCACTGCTGGCTGTGGTCCATGTGGACCATCAAAATGATCCTGTGCAGCTGCCTTCATGCTCATCCTGTTTTTCCGTGTTTGTTCCCATTAATTTCGGGGATGACATTGGACTGATCCTCTCTCTTCCCACTCTTGTGCTCATCCTGTGCACTGTGGGCCGGAACCAGAGACTACAAACACAAGTGCTGCACTTATTTGTAGAAAACAACACAAAAATGACTGCTCAAGGGCCATCTAGCCCAGTCTTTTGGTTGACAGCACTGACCTAAGGGAAAATATGACAAGATAAACATATGGTCACATTTTTTCCTGAATGCTGTCCCAGTGAATTTGTGCAAATAACTTTCAAAACCCTGAAAGCAGCAGGACTTTGTCCGTGGCATATTTGGTGATGGAAAATATGTTCCTGGCAATGGAGAACATCTGTGGATAGACAGAGCTTTGCTTTTCATCCCCTGTGCTTTAAAAAGAGAGAGGTGAAGGTGCTGCAGCTCCGAGAGCAGCACCAGGGTGGGGGTGAAGATCCCAGGGAAACAGGAGAGCAGCAAAAAAGCAGAGAAAAGCCCTGGCTGCTAACGTGGTACCTTTTCTATGGTCAGATTTGTGTTACTTGGGGATGTCTAATGGGACCACTACTACCAAATAAATAGGATTTTGCCTGAACTGTGTTACTGGAATAACTCTGTGAAATACAGCCCTGCTGCATGAGCAGCAGAGGGTGAATGCAGCTGTTTGATGTGCTGGATAAGAAAGTCTTTGTGTCCCCAAAAGTAGTCACACCTCTGTTGTACGTCCTCACGGGCAGACCTTAGATTTTGCTGCCAGGTGTGATGGTTATTTTAGTGTTTGGCTGCAAATACCCCAGAAGAGAGGCTACAACGTGGCTCTGACTCTTGGAAACAACAAAAAAAGAGGTCTGAGACTTTAAAGACAACTGAATCCTTCTGGAATTGAAATGGTGTGGGGAAAAATCTTGAGGAAGTGTGAAAAGGAATCTGGAACAGGCTCCCCATGGAAGTGGTGGAGTCACCATCCCTGTCAGTGTTCAAAAAACTTTGTAGATGTGGCACTTCTCAGCATGGTTTAGTGGCCATGGTGGTATTCGGTTGAAGTTTGGACTTAATGATCTTGGAGGTCTTTTCCAACCTAAAGGATACTATGATATTACAGGATCAAATAACTCTCCTTTAAACCTTAAAAACTACAGGAAAAAATTACTTTAAATGACTGAAACTGTCAGGGCAATGTCAAGATTTGGTTCAGAACCCGTTGCAAGGGAAATACGAACACTGCTAACCGGTGTGGTGGATATCTGCTTCTCAGAGAAGCAAAATAGGTTCCTTCACACCACTTCACTGGAATAATCCTGCAGAGGAACCATTTTTGCCTGCCCTGTAGCAGAGAAGCAAAGGATTCTATATGAAAAGCATCACTGGAAGACCTCAATATGTCTGAGGTTTGAGCACAGTCGTGGAAGCAAAAATTTCTTGACAATCACTTGGTCCCTGGAGCCTCTTCACTGTCCTTGTGGTCTCTCTGTCTGTAGCCAGCAGCCTGGAAAGGTAAAGCTAATGACAGCAGGGCTCGGCTAATCTGAGAATAGGAAGCCCTCAATGAGTCTGACCCACTAACACTAATCTCATAATTAGCCCGCCATTGATCAGGAAGTGTGCGCTAATTAGCAGAGCGTTAGAGCAGAAATTCGCACCCAAGGCGTGAGTCACGAGCCTCATTAGCAACACCTCCTGCCAGGCCTCCCAAAGGCTGGGAGTGCAGCAGGTGATGTTATTGTGGCCCTCTCCTTTTGGGTGGAAATGGCTCACAAGTACCTGAGAAAATGAGTTTTGTCATTTATCTCGCACCGTGTTGTCCTTGTCACCAGCTTTAGTGGCAACATGGTCCCAAAAGAATTTATGTGACAGAAATATCGCCATAGAACCACAGAAATGTTTGAGTTGGAAGAGACCTAAAAACCATCCAGTTCCAACCTCCCTGCCATGGGAAGGACACCTTCCACTATTCCAAGTTTCTCCAAACTCTGTCCAGCCTGGCCTTGGATATTCCAGGGATCCAGAGACAGCCACAGCTTCTGTGGGCACCTGTGCCAGGACCTCACCACCCTCCCAGGGAAGAATTTATTCCTAACAACCAATTTAAACCTATTCCATCAGTTTAAAGCCATTCCTCCCTATCCTATCACTCCATGTCTTGGTGAAAAGCCCCTCTCCAGCCTTCAGGGTCAGCCAAGCAGAATCCAGCCTTGCTTTTTGGGTGACACTAACCCGAAAGGGAAGGTCTGGGGACTGATTCTTATTTATGCTGTCTCATTTTCTTATGCAAAACAAGCATAGCCTCTGCACAGACTAAAGCAGCCATGTAGCAATAACTTTAGACCATCAGGCTGCAGAATCCACTTTGGATCCATGTCTCCCTTGCTTCCTCCAGCCTTCCCCTTGTTCTGCAGGGCTTTTAAGTCCTAATGACCCAGTGGGGTTGATTGATCCTTGAAGAGATCTCCCACTGAGTTTCTCTAGGTGACAGGTTTGCTCTCCTCAGGAGAAATGTGGGCTCATCCAGCCACATGTTCACCTGGAGGGGCTCCTATGGAGGTCTCAGGGGAGGGGGATTAAAAGATTTCATCAGCCAAGGACCAGCTCTGTTCCCAGTGCTGTTCTAGCCACGATAATGGGGGATTTGGGAAGGAAAATCCTCTCTCCTGAACTCTGCTGGGCCCAAGGGAATGGCAGGTCCATGGGAAGGTCACCCTGCTGTTGCTGTACAGTCACACCTGGGTTTTGTCTCAGGAGTTCTTAGAAGACTTTTCTTGGCAGGCACAAGGTGCACAAGGTGCAGGTAGAGGTCAATGAGTCAAAATAAGGCTTTTTAAAAAAATTTTGTTAGTTAATTTTTCAGCGACAGGCAGCTGCATTGTGGGATTGGAGCACTTCTCGGCGAAGAGCATCCCTAAATGATTCATCCAGTGGTCCTCAGTCCAAGCAATGAGCTCCCACATGAAGCCCACATCAAACCCTTCCTTGCACCGTGATCATGAGTCAGGAATGGGTACATGGAGCTCCTCATGTGCCAAATGCCGTTTTACTTTCGGTTTTGTTTCTTCAAATTTCTGATATGGAAGGGAAAGAAAGTAAAAGCAACAAACAAACAAGCCTGCACACAAAATATAGTATTTTGCTAATAATGCCTGGAAGGTGAGAGTAAAATTTTCCAGTATTCCAGGAGCTGTCTGAGTCCAGGTCAGCTCCCACACCAAGAGATTAATTTCTAAGAACGGTGTTATTCTTCCTTGTGTCTTTGAGAACTTCTAGAAATTAAATCTCAGGGGTTTTGTCCTGGGCTGACAAATTATCCACTTGCTTTAAAACTCCATTTTCAACTCTTGTAAGCAGCTTGTGGCTGCAAGTGTTGTCTGAGGTGGTGCAAGGTCCAAACAGCAGCTCACCCTGCAGCAAGGATCAAGTTCCACTGCTGCGTGTGGTGTGCAGCTCTTTTGCCCTGACCTTGGGATTGTGCTACTTCATGTGCCTGGAAAGCAGAATTTAAACTGATAATAATGATATTCTTGCCCTTACAATCTGTTTTTTCTTCCAAAAATCTTCAGGCGCTATAGAACTCCGGGAAGGTTCTGTCCAAGTTCAGCGTCAAACCTCTCACTGAATAGTTTTGTTCACTATTTTTTCAAGCATCACCGTGTTAGCAGGCTCTAAAGATGAGGGAGTGGTGAGAATAATGGAAACTCTTCTTGTTGGATAACTTTGTACAGTGTGTGTGACTCATCTTAATTCCCTATGATTTTGGTGGGATTCCCCTCAGCACCGCAAATTGCCACAATTTCATTCAATCCATGTGTAAAGTGGCACTGAAAAGGCAATTCTACCCTGAAATCATCCTTGAAGATGGGTGAAAGACAAACTGTGTCCTTCAGGATCTTTTATTACTCTTATAAAATATTCTTTGTATCTCTTCCACAGATAACTCAAAGTGGTCAAGAACATGGAAAAATAAAATGAAAAGGAAGTAAAGAAAAAAAAATTGCTAGAGCACTACTGACAGCAGAGGATGAAGGGCAGGTGTAAGAGATGATCCTGTAGTGGAAAAGAACAGGTTAAACATGTCCCTTTTCTGCCACAGAGGAAATCTGAGCTGCTTTTAACTCCTCACTTGGAAATATTTATCTCCACAAGCCTGGAAACAGCCACATCTCCAGGAAGGTGTGCCTGGAGTTGTCATCTCACTGATTTAAGGTATGTCGGAGTAAAAGAGAAGAAACTTGTCAGTGGAGAAATTCCCTGTGGAAACCACCCTCAGGTAGAGTCAACATGACAGGCAGCCTTCGCTCAGACCAGAGACCACAGCAGTAGAATTTGATTGCTGTGCTACTCATGAAGAGCCACTTGCTCATCAAGTTAGAGCCTATTAATTTACAGAGCTTTAAAAATCTCCGTTATGGTGTGCCTGGAATAGAATCACAGAATGGTTTGGGTTGGAAGGAATCCTTGAAAGGACATTTAGTCCAACACCCCTGCCATGGGCAGGGATACCTTCCACTAGACCAGGTGGAAAGCCCCATCCAGCCTGGCCTTGAATAGGGCAGAGTAATCCAAGCTTTTACCTTTTAACCCTGATTTTGGAGCACTTTCTACCAAAGGTGCGGATCCCTGTGTTCTTGTTGGTTGTCATAACCCAAACCCAAACTTGCCATCACAGGCCACTCCAAAGCATGGAATGGATGCTGAGGTCATAAATTGAGGCCGAAAATTGGAAAATGATAAGGATCTTTGCATTCCCTGGCACTCAAGTCTTCTCCAGTCATCTGCAGACAGTGAGGAATTCATCCCTCCTGCAGAGTGCTCAGTGCTCCTCCTGTTTTACCTCCTGCAGAGGTAATGTGAGCCACAGAGATGTTTAAATGTCCTGACCAAGGTCTTGGAGGAGTCTCAGCTACAGATTCACAAACAGAGCTCAGATGTCTCCCCTCCAAACCCTGCTGATGGAGCACTGTCAAAAGCTCCTTGTCCCATCACCTCAGGTAGATTCCTTTGTGCTGAATCACTGGCAGTAAGAAGAATACAATAATTAGAATAATTAACTCCTACCCAAGCAAGACATGATGCAGTTTGCAGAGATCTCCAAGAATTCCTCACCAATAATTCGCATCTACGTAAATGCAAGCACTGGAAAGTCAAACCACACAACCCCAGGCCTGTCCCCTTCTCAGTCACAGGCATGTCTGGGATCAGAGAGGTCCCTGGGAGCTCCTGAAACACAGCTCTCCTGTCGCCAAGGCTCTGGACTCCCAGAGGGGGATGTACACCAAAGGGTGGCTGAGAACAGGAGTTAATCTTATCACATGCCCACAAGCCATCCCAGAAAGGCTGCTTGCAACACCTCATCCCTGGAGCATTCAGCATGTGATCAAGGTCACATTTTGCATGTCAAATTTCCCAGCTGGAGACCCGGGCAATGCCCACGAGGAATTTGGGTGTGTTTGCATAAGTGTACCTTTTTCCAGACATTCAGCGTGCCAAGAGGAGCAGCACGAGCATGCTAGCTGGAAGAGATGCTGCTAAGAATTTGGTGAAAATCATGGTTTTTCAGGAGGTTATCCATGGCTGAGAGGTGCATTTCTCATGCCCTTTTGGACCTGGTCTCTAGGACTGGTCTTCCAAAGAGGGACAAAGCCAATGTTTCAACTGGAGTTTCATTCCGGCAGAAACCACGCTGAGGATTTTTGTTTGTTTTCCTTGGAAAAAGCCTACAGGTTGCTATGCACAGCACTCCTAATTTACCCAGCCATCTGCAGCAGAAGGCTGGTGGTGAATCAACACCAGCTGGAGCTCAGCAGAAGCATTGAGGTTGCAATTATGTCGGGCTATTCTCTGAACCTTCATTAATGGGAACCTCCCAATTCTTTCTAATATCTACTGATGTCTTGATTGATCACATCCTCATCAGAAGACCAAGCAAGAGGTCCTGACATTGTATTTAACTCCCAGTCCACAAGCACTCCTAGGTGACTGTTGGTGTCACTAAGCAAAGTGGTTTTTACAAGCTCAATCTCCAATTTTTAGTTCCTCCTCCAAAATCTACCCTCCTTTTGGGCTACAGGTTCCTCAAACGCTGCTTCATTCAATTTTACAGGACCCAGAAAATCTGACAGCATATAAGACATTGGAGAAAGTAAAGTATTTGGTGTATGACAGTGCTGAGATCAGCTCCCAAATCTCTCAACCAAGATGTTAGATGATGTCCAGGTCACCTGTAGGATTTCCTGCCCTGTCCATGGACCACAGGAGAGGAATACAAAATTGAATGTGCACATTTTGTCCAAATTGTGATTTGGAGCCATCCCACAACCCCTCTCATTTGGTCAAACCAATCCAAGTTCCTCATAATGGTTTATCTAACCAGAATAATTAAGTGCAAACAAATGTGTGGGGCTTTGAGCTACCTGGTCTAGTGGGAGGCGTGCCTGCCCATGGCAGAGAGGTGAAATTGGATGATTTTTAAGGTCACTTCCAACCCAAACCCTTCTGTGATTCTATAAGAGAGAGATTTATGTGCTCATCACCTGTGAGCAGATACAAAGCATCCCTCACCTTAAACAATGAAGAAATGTTAGACGGACTCATGATACGATAGATGTGGCTGAAGCAATGGATCTGTCTCTATGTCATGTCCCAATCCCAACCAGCTTGAAGCAAATCAGTTGAAATCAGTGAAGACACACAGAATTTCCAGCCCCTGAATGAAGCACAGAAATTGATTGTCTGTGCTCTTCCCAGGAGAAAAAAACTGGAATTGTTTTTTCTCAAAAAAACTGGCTTAGACCAGTTGCTCAAAGCTCCCTCCAACCTGGCCTTGGACACTTCCAAGGATGGGGCAGTCATAACTTCTCTGAGAAACATGTCTTTGTTTCCTTCTGATCTTCACTGTATGAGCTCCTCAATCTTCACAACTTCATGCTGAGAGTGGAGAGCATCCTACAAGAAGACACAGGTCAGAAAGAACAGCCCTGGAGTTCACAGTCATTATCTTTTGCCTGGAGCTGCTCATTGTCAGGTAACAGTCATCAAATATTTTCCTTTTCCTTTTCTATGAATTTGTAAGGGAAATGGCACCAGGTTTTTATCCCCAGACACCGGCAATTTTTCTCTAATTTGCAGCCAGCCCATAAAAGCAGGATCTAGCTACTAATTATTCAACCCGATGATCCTGAAAGCATCCTCCAAACCCATTCCTGGAGGGATCACGATGGAGCCAAGGCATGGCATGGCAGCAGATGGCGCTGAAGACCTTGGAGCCCATCAATGAGCCCTGACCAACCCACTCCCACCTTGTGGGGCTTCCCAAAAAACCTTCCCCCACTCTGCTCTGCCCTAACAGGACAACACAGGGACACCTTGCCACTGAAAACCGGGACATTTTGGGACCACATGCTCTGGATGATGGTCAGAGGGTCTAACTGGGAGTGTGAAAATGGCAACGAGCCAGGGACCACAGAAGATCCCTATTTCTGGACAGTAGCCCTTGTGTGATGCCTTCTCCCTTTATTCCAGGCTATTTGGAGGTTTCTACATGGCCACAAAGCAGCTGATGGGTCCTTGCTCTGATCTCGGTAATCTCTCCAGAGGCAATTCACATTTATAGTTTCAGAAGTGTGTCTCCAATTATAGAACTGCTGCAAGGCGGCTCCGAGGCACTGTCTGCCACTGTCACCATGAGACCTCTGGGGACTTGTGACAGCCTGTGCCATGGGAGTTCAGGTCAGGAGCCATCCTACTTCCTCTTATCTGACGGAACACGCTTGTATCTTGGGTGGAACTTGACACATCTGATTGAAAAAAAGACTGCTGTGACCTCCCAGCCTTCCCTGCCTGTTCTTGTGATGGTCTGAAGAAAAAAGCAGAGGAAGGGACTCCTTTGGCCTGCTCTGTAGGTGATGTGCACGTGATGGGGTGGCTGGAGAAGGCTGTATCTTACGGTGACTCAGGTCTGGGACCACAATGGTTTCTTTGCTGAAAAAATGCAAATTAGTGTCTATTCCACTGGTGGGTGGAAGAAATGCACATTTCCAGGTGCCCACAGCAAGGAGCAGTGGATGGAAGACTTCAGGTGGAGCATGTGTCACATTGAAGCACTTTCTGGTGTGACTGAGTTGTGCCTCTCAAAGAGAGAGAGCAGAGCAGATGTCCAGATCTGCCTGATCCTGGCTCCCTGTCCAATCGATTGAGTCAAAGGCACATGGGCATTTTGTCACCTAAATTTAAACTGGGCATCACATCCACATCTTTTTCTGGGAGCTGGGCATCACCCACCCTTCCCTTGAAGTTAAATTGCAGTGTGGGCACTGCAGGTGCTGGGGCATCTCACTTAAGTACTGTGTGTTCCTGGCAAATTGGTGTCATAAAGGCTATAAAAGTAGATAAGAATAAAATATGTCCTTAATTGCCTGTGAGGATGGGAGCAGCCAGGCTTGGGCCAGACAGGAATTTCCATGTTGCCCTTAATGCTTGAGTTACCAGTTCAAATTCAGGGGTCTCACCAGGGCAGTGGAGAAATACCCCGAGGATCATATCTGAATAAACCCCAGCTCCATAAAGTCCTCAGGATAGCTGAGAAATCCCCTCCCTTTCACATCCTTGTAGACACGGGAAAAAACCTTGCCCTGGGGCCAGTTCCCTGACCTCCAGCAGCCCAGGGTTACTCATCACATCGCAGCTCATTGTGACCATTTTAGACAGGAAATTAAGCTTCTCGCTAAACACCCTTATCTTATCTCCATGGTCAATATTTCCACCTTGCTTGCCCTAAAGACATTTCCCTTAACATCCATAAAGCCGGGAAAGATCAAAGGACAGTTATCACGGGGCTGCGTGTGCTCACAGTGATGGGAAGATTTTTCTCACAGGTGCAACACCTCCACCTTTTACCTGCAGCCTCCTTAAGTCAGACCTTGGATGGAACTCTTCGGTGGTCAAGCCAGGAACTTGTCCTCTTTTAGTCACATGAGGACATTTCATTCTTCTCATGGCAGTTACATTGAGATGATCAGGACTTTGATGCCTGCAGTGGATTCATATTGATTCTGCCAAGTACAGCAAGTGTGTGATATTTTTTTAGGAACACAACAATTAAAGTCTGGTGGTCGACTGCAAAAGGAGCTGCAAATTTTGCCAGTGGCACCAGGCGAGGCACAGGTTGTAAATCAAGAGCTTGTGGTGACAGAACAAGGGGGAATGGTTTTTAACTGAAAGAGAGTAGGTTTAGATTAGATATTATGAAGAAATTCTTTCCTGTGAGGGCAAAAGAAAGCCGTCAGGGTGCCCAGAGAAGCTGTGGCTGCCCCTGGATCCCTGGAAATGTCCAAGGCCAGGTTGGATGGGGCTTGGAGCAGCCTGGGACGGTGGAAGGTGTCCCTGCCCATGGCAGGGGGTGGAATGAGATGGAATTTAAGGTCCCTTCCAACCCAAACTATTTATTGACTTTTAATTAATTGTTTCTGCTGAGGTTTACTCTGGCTGGGATAACCATTGCTGTGTGCTAATTTAATCCATCCCAGAAATATTCCCATAAAAGCCCATGCTGGTGTTAAGCACACCTAAATGTTCATAACCAGACAGATGGAGAAAAGATGCACATGTGTGTATGCCAAGACTGAAATGGCATCATCTGTCATGCTTTCACTCCTGCAAACATCAGATCTATGCATTATTAATGCCAAGGCACCCAGATTATCATTCCCAGCACTGTGTGCTCATACGTAGGTGAACGTGGGTGGATAGATATACGTGTGTGTTAAATACTTTAGCATACACATATGAATATGCAAAAATTTCTGAGTGCAAGATTATAAATGGATAGACAAATTTGTGGTGCAGAAGTTCAGATATCCAAAAAGAAATCTCCTTGTGCATCTAGATGTCAAATTGCTAGAAATCCCTGTGTACTTATAACAAATCTTGCTGGGATCAAAGGCGTCCATCATCCATGAGTGAGTGTGTGCCCCTGTGACACAGAGGAACAAATATTTGGATGCTGACTGGAGATAAATAAATACCTGCCAGTGTTTATTCCACACCCCAGGGTGGGGCTGGCACTCAGGCGGATCAAGTGAGTCCCTTTTGTGTTTGTTTTGTCGGTCTCCGGGGGGGGATTTCCCGTCCTTTCCCAGCCCTCTGGTGGGGTTTGGTAGGCAGGGTTGGACAACTCTGCTCGGTGTAACAAGAAAATCTGCGGAGGTGGGCTGGGGATCAGCTCATCAGGGAGGTTTAATGAGCACTGTGGGGAAAGGAGAAGCATCTCCCTAAATACAGAGTGAGTCAAACTCACCTCTGGCGAAAGGAGCAGAAGACCTGGAGCAGAGGAGGCGTTGACAAGGCACCGTGTGTGCTCTCAGTCACATCCTCTGCTGTTTACTCAGACTGCAGGGATGTGAGCAGAAGTAAAACCTGATTTAGGTCACATATGCCTTTCTCTTTGCTCAGTGCCGGAGTCAAAACATCCCATGGGCAATAGGAGGAGGAGATGAGAAGCCGGTGCATTGTCTGGGAGATGAGATAGTGCTTGATGTACAGTTCTGGACTAACAACCAGGCCATTTCTCCCAGCAGAGAGCTGCTTTTGCTTCTCTCTAAAACCTTCTTTTCTGTTGTTGTTATTGTTTTTGTTGTTGTGGACTTTGTGACAGGTAAGTTTGGCTTATCTGAGACTTTATTTTCATAATCAAGCAGCTTTGCATAACTAATGAACGAGGTTCCCGGCTTGTTCTGTAAAGCAAACACGAGCTGGCAAGGAATTTGCTAGATTTATGTACCTAAACANACCCACACTGCCTTTCCAGGGCAGCCTCTAGGCTCTGCATAAAACCATGGGGATTGGTAATTCAGGGGGCAAGGACCTCTCTGCAGCGCCACACCCATGGAAGTCCCAGTGCACCAAGGGTGGAATCTCGGTCAGCCTCTGGGTATTGCCCTCGTGACCTGATTGTCCTGTAATTTACTGACTTGAGGACCTGATTTTCCAAAGGCACCGGTGCCCTTGGAATCTGGGAGGCACTTTGGGACCTCTGCTCCATCTGCTGAGCAAAGCCAGGAGGAGCTGTGCCAGGAGCTCTGCTCCAGGTAACCCAAAACACCTGACCCCATCTCTTTAGATGCAATTTAGATGTGGGGCAGTGGCAGAGCCATCACTTCCAGGGATGGGGCAGCCATAGCTTCTCTGGGCAGCTGTGCCAGGGCCTCACCACCTTCACAGTCAGGAATGTCTTCATTTTATCTAATCTAAATCTCCCCTCTTTTAGTTTAAAACCCTTCCTCTTCATCCTATCACTATCTGTGTGAAAAATCAGCCTCCTTTTTACAAACTCCCTCCAGGTACCGGAAGGTGTCTTAAGGTCTCCCTGGAGCCTTCTCTTCTCCTGGTGAATAACCCTAGCTCTCCCAGCCTGGCTCCAGAGCAGAGGAGCTCCAGCCCTTGGAGCAGCTCATGGCCTCCTTTGGACTCACTCCAGCAGGTCCAGGTGCTTCTGCTGTTGGGGACCCCCAAGCTGGAAAAAGCTCTGCAGGTGGGGTCTCACCAGAGCAGGGCAGAGAGGGACAATCCCTGCCCTGGACCTTCTTGTGATGGAGGCCAGGATGCACTTCCATCACAGCTCCAGTGAATTAATTTGTCACCTTGTCACCACGAGGCCACCAGTGGGATGGATCACAAGATCAGTGTTGCTCACTGTCTCTGCTGCGGCATGGCAGAGAAGAAAAAGGAGACTTCAAGCCCTGTGACCAAGCGGTGGGAGAGCTCTCCACCATCTGCCTGGTGGTAAATTAAACATGAGCTTTGCCTAAGCACACACCAATTACTGGAAAAGGCTGACTGCGACATGTGGTGACATCCTCCCCCTCGCTTCCCCTCTCCCCCCAGTGTGAATGCAGCCGTGACTCTGGTTTTGAGCAGCTGAGCCAGCGCCAGGAAAAGATGCAAATCTCAGTCACTCCTTCCGCTCACCACGTGTGACAGGGCCGTATTTGACAGAGAAAGAACTACCCACAGCCTACTCATAGCCCAACTGCCTCCAGAGTTGTCCTTCCAGGGAGGAGCCAAACCTGCCTGCCTAATGCAGGCTTTGTGGAAATGAAAGGACAGAATGCACCTGAAGTCCATCAGTTTTATGGCTTAGGTTGGTTGCTGTTAACCTTTTCCAACCTCGTGGGGACTTAGGAACACAACAATTAAAGTCTGGTGGTCGACTGCAAAAGGAGCTGCAAATTTTGCCAGTGGCACCAGGCGAGGCACAGGTTGTAAATCAAAGCATCAGCACTAATAAATGCAATGTCAAGAAGCTAAAGAAAGGGTAAATATCCAGTTTGGACATCCGTTAGAGGTTCTCCTGTGCTTTCGGACTCCACTGGTCCACGGCAGATAGCAATAGGACAAGGAGGAATGGTTTTAAACTGAAAGAGTAGAGATTTGGATTAGATGGCTTGGAACAACCTGGGATGGTGGAAGGTGTCCCTGCCCATGGCAGGGGGTTGGAACTGAGTGATCTTTAAGGTCCCTTCCCGCCCAAGCCATTTTGTGATTCTGTGATTCTGTGATTCTGATTGTGATTCTGGCCCATTAGGCAACATCACTTCTGCTGCAATCCCCCAGCCCCAGCAGTTCCTAAACGAGAAGGCGGTGACCAAACTGAGGTGACAGCACACGGCTGATGTGCCCTGTGGGAGCACTGCTTGCTTGGGATTGCTTCATGGCAGGTCTCAGGACTGCAGGAAATCCATAACTGGGATCACGGGGGAGCAGGGGGATGTTGGCTCTGGAAGGCAAGGAGGATGTGTTTCCCTCTTTTTTCTCTTGCGAGAGATGCCCTGGCTGTGTTTGAAAGCAGAATGGGCTCCACATCTGAGCCCTGGGGCTGATTTCTTTCCACACAGGTTCATGAATCAAATTGCTGGAGATCCAGGTGTGTGTGACTCTTCCCAGAGGCTGTAACAGAGATTTATCCCTCCAGGAATCAGTGAAAGTGTCCCTGGGGATCACAGAGGGTGAGAAATGAGGCATTTCACTGCTTCTGTTCCTAGACCCGTCCTGGACAAAGAAACCAAACACAGGGTTTGAACTCCAACAGAAATATCCTGAATCCACTCTCTGGGTGCCTCTCTGACCTCGTGGCTCTCAAGAGGCACAGATGAGCTCATGCCACTCCCAGACATAACAACAGTGATAGGAACAAAGACAACAATGGTAATAGTAAAAATAAAAATACAACTTTTCTGTCCATCAAGGCCAGACCTGCTTTGGGGTGATTTACACACATGCAGGCTCAGACATCAGCACAACAGGCAACCTTCAGTGGTTCAACAACCAGAGCTGGCAGCTGAGGGGGAAATCTTTTCTGCTTCTGCTCCAGAACCGTGTAAAAACAGGTTTTTTCCCACTGCTCTTCCCTTCCACGTGCAAGCGGCAGGGACTGAGCCATGGGGATGGAGTTTCCCTCTGAGTGCTGGGATTTCCCTGGGGCTGTGCACGACATGGCCATGGTGTGCATCATGCTCATGTGGCCCCGAGTCTTACCCTATTCATCCACCATGGTTATTGTCCCCCTGGCCGCAGAGCGCTGCCCTCAGATGTGTTCACAGACCCTGAAGTTACAATCCACACCATCCTGTGCTCCACAGGCTGCACCCCACAGTCAAGATCTTTCACAGTGTGCCTCAAGAAGCTGATTTGATCATTCTGATTTATTCTGGGAGAGTATCTTTGGAGAATAGACCCCCCCAGCTGATGCATGAACACAAACTGAGTGCTGGGCACAGTGTGGCTGCATCCCTGAGCCGTGGTGTTCCCTGCACTGGTCCTGGCTAGTCCAGGCCACCCCAAACCAGGGATACACCAAATGACCCTTGCCCTGACCCCACTGGTTTGCCAGAACAAACAGCCTGGCATGTGGATGCAGAAAGCTTCAATTTTTGACAAACCAACATTCTCAGCGAGGAAAGAAGCTCACCCAGAAGAACCCTGCGTGGCTCTGCCTGCATTCCCAGCCTGACTTAAACACGGATGATTTCTCCCAGCAGCCACAGCCCTGCTGTGATCCCTGCCTGCTCGGATGAGCTCCTTCAGACAGTGGCTATAAATAATCCCAGCCAGCATCAGAAACGACCTCCTTGACGGTTTTATTTACTGCAGGCGTGACCAACACACCATGATTTAATTTGCTCTTTGCACAGAGTTGCTTTGGCCCTTTGGTTAATTACCTAGAAGGGGATGCTACTGGATTTCCACCCTGGAATACATCAGTTTTCATGGCTTCGGTGCTGTGAGTGTCTCAGCAGAGGTGATGATATCCCAGAGAGGGCTGCAGCTAATGGGATCTGCCTGAAACACATCCAGTTCACCTGAGGACACCAGGCCTGATCCTGATACAGCCATTAGCTCCATTTCCTGGCATGGATTTATTCCTAAGCCCTCCCAGTAAATGTTCACTTATCCAGAGGTATCTTGATCTCTGGCATTTTCCTGCTGAAGCATGAGAGGTGATCCTGAGTGAGAGTGGATCTCCCACATGGCCTGGCCTTGAACTCCACCCTGCAATACTGGACCCAGACCTCTTCCAGAGATGGATTCCACAGCTGTTTATCTCAAATCAGCTCTGCAAAACAATAGAGGAGTTTGGCAGCTCCTTAATGTTTCACTTTACCTTTGCACAGGGGTGAACATATCCCCCTTTGGAACAGGGGCAGTTTGCTTGTGCTCATTAGCACTTAAACACTGATTTTCTGGACAGTTTGTGTTTATTGGCTGTTGCCTGTGTTCCTTTTGGCACAGATGATTTAGTTTTCAGTGGTTCTGTGAGGAACAAGCAGTTGGATGTAACGATCCGTGTGGGCCACTTCCAATCTGAGATGTTCTAGAATCCTTCAGCTTTGATCCATGGCCTGCAAGAGATGCACAGATGTGAGAATTCCATCCACAGCCACTGCACGGGCTGGACATTGGGATTGCGAGGGATCCTGCATGCTCTTGGCAAGCACCGTGCTTCCCAAAAATCCTGGCTGTGTCAAAGACAAGCCACGAAGCCAAATCCTCTCCCCCAGGCTAGTACANAAAAAACAAGCCACAAAGCCAAATCCTCTCCCCCAGGCTAGTACAAAAACCCTCCAGGGCAGCAAATTCTTTGCAATGCATTGTACTGCCATGGGGAAGGACCAGAAGGGCAGAGCTCTAGGCTGCATTTGTTGGGGGAAAAAAAAAAAAAAAAAAAAATTTGAAGAGGCTCCTAAAGAAGCTGTAAAACTCAAATTATGGTCGTGGACACGCACCCAAACCATGCAATGGCAGCCCATGAGCCAAAGCCAACACGTGCATGGGCTCACCCGTGGCAGCCCTGCCATTGCCTGGCTCAGCTCAGCCCTCCCAGCTCTGCAGGGTCAGCCTTTCTGCAGGGAAATCTGCTTCATAGCTGAGATAAAAAGCCGTCCCGGGCTGGCTGACACCCTCAGAACCCTTAATCAGCCCCCAGCCCGTCCTTCCCAGCCCTCGGAGCGGCGCAGGACGGCAGAGCTTTGCCGGGAGAGGCTTGGGGAGGAAGGTGCAGACAAGCTGGGATCAGCTGAGCAGATAGGAAGGTAATTAATGCTGTGATAAAGCCACCAAGGGCAGACAGGTGGACTTTGTGCTCCAGCCTGCCTCTCCCAGCCTCCCTCTCTGTCTGGGGCTTTGCTGCCAGGGCTGCCAAGAGGATTTCCAGGGATGACAGTGGCATTCCAGAGACACCACTGATGCTGAGCCACATCGGCATTCCCGAGATTTCTCCTCTCTGCTGGCTCTCCCAGGAGGTGCCTGGGGGTGACCTGCTGTGTGGACAAGGTGGACATCCAGCCCTGTGCAAGATAAGGGCAATGAGAACCCCATTTATCTTTAATGAGTGACACAGGGCCACCCCCATTCTCCCATCAGTGGCGCTCCTTCCCCCATCGTGCAGTGTTTTCCAGCAAAGGAATGTTTTGTCTAAAAAGGCCAACACTTCTTTAAAAACGTCTTCGGCCAACACGTCTTTAAAAACATCTTTGGCCAACACTTCTTTAAAAACATCTTTGGCCAACACTTCTTCCAAAACATCTTCAGCAAAACAGGGAAAATGATATGTCAGTTCGTGAGGTCAAAAGGAGCTTTGGAAAATTTGAAAAATATCAGTTTCCATCCCATTTGGATGGGAAGGTATTTTTATTTTTATTTATGTTTAAAAAAGAAGATCTCTGGTGAACCGAGATCCTTGGTTTTCAAGCCAGCTGTAACCATGAGTCTCACAAGCCCGTTATTACCACTTTTCTGGTTTCATTCACTTTCTTCCCAGTCCCATCTGTCTCTAGGGTTTGCTGATTCCTACAAGTGATTTTATTTAAGGAATGCAGGTGGACTTTGTTCCCCTCTGCAACAGATCCCATCGCAGGCAAAATTGTGCCAAAAGAAGAGGCTTAAATCAGTCTCTGTGCAGTGGCCATGCTCAGAAATATTCACTATAAACTGGTTAGCAAGTCTGGAAACGCATCCCAGTCATTATTACAAATTAATTCTGGTGAATATTAACGCTTTATTATTTTTTTATGCCTTACTTATACAGCAGCCTGCTCTTGCTGGGTCATTTACAGCCAGATAATAACCTCCCTGTCCCAAGGGACTTCCAAAAGGCAGTGAGCAATGAGTGTGTAGAGATGGATGGAGGACCAGAGAAATGCGTGGTGACATTTGCTGCCACATGCCAGGACTCCCAAGGGAGGACATCGGTATTTTTAGGTGCCACCAACCTCGAAACCAACACATCCCCTGTTAACCAGAGAGCCTTCTCCTCTCGTCATCTCCAGCTCTGCCCACAGGTTGGCACCCAGCTTTGGTGGAGGCATCCAGCACAGGCTCTCCAAACTGGTTTGGATGACATTTATCCAAATGCTGGGTTTTCTTTCTGCTGATGCTCAGGCCATCATTTGGGTGGATGGAGGCAGCGAAAGGCAAGACCCAGCTCTGGAAATACCTCCTCATAATGGCCAAAATCACAGCTTAATTGTGGGGTTTGGGCTGCAGCTGGAAATATCTGGATTTGGGGCTGTGCTCATTCTTGAGCTGCCCTCCCCCATGGTAATTATTCGCTAGGTCTTAATTACTGTTTCTCTTTGTAGCTCTAATTCAGCTGCATTTTTTGGTCACAACCTCTGTTGCCACCCACTTTTCTAACTCCTTCTCTGAGCCACCAACATCAATTTCAGTACAAAGAGTGCTCAGATACCTCTAAAAGTAAAGCCCAAATAATGTCTGGCCAGGAATAGGTGCAATATCAGAGTCTGTACCTTCTAGAGCGAGAATCAATTCACAAAGCCTGTGGGATCCTGAATGTTATCACCATCCCTTCAGACCATGTTAGATCTGAGTCTTAGATCAGCAAGAACTTACCTTCTCACTTTGGGACAAGCTGGGGGGAAGATGTATCACCTGGGCTTTATCTGGCTGGCCCCAAGCTCACCAGGCTCAGAAAGGTTAGATTGTCTTTAGGATTGTGGGAGATAACATCCCAGAAGAGCTAATTTAGCCCACCGTCAGCTGAGCTGGAGCTGCTGGGCCCACCCAGGACCTCCCCAGGGCAGACACAGGTCCTGGGGTGGAGCACAGAGCAGCGCAGAGGATCAGCAGGACGCAGGAGGGCACTTCAGGTGGAGCACGAGAGATGAAGCCAGCATTGATGTAGGTGCTGTAAATTAATTTCCTAGAATAGAATCATAGGACAGTCCAGGTTGGAAGGGACCCTTAAAGGTTATCTAGCCCAATCTCCCTGCAATGAGCAGGGACATCTCCAGCTAGATTAGGTATTTTAGGGTTATGTCAACCCTTTTGGTATTGACCCTTGCCACTTCTCCTCCATCCACATGATGTCTTCCAGCATTGCTGATGAATAAATTGAGTTTTGATGCATTTTTCTACCCACCACACCTCTCAGCCTCAAAGAGGACACATGGACACACGGACAAGGGAAATGTGAGGCACAAATATTCACATCCATGCAGCCTTCCCTTAACCATGAATGAACCACAGGCTCCCCTGGGGATGGGGAAGGGACCTTGACACTTGGTAGAGTTCAGGCATGGAGCAGCAAGGCTGTAATTTACAGAGCTACAAAATAAATTTGCCATATCTCATCACAAATATATTCCTTCCCAGGATGTGTTGCTTGCAGCACAAGTGCACCTAGACACATAGAAATATTGCAAATAATTCCTGCCAGAGCCCCTTGCAAAGCAATTCCCAAAAATATCCGGTTTTTTAAATTTTTTTCCCCACAGACAGATAAAAGAGAAGAGAAATCCCCTCCAATCCCATGACGGGAGGCAGTCACTCCCCAGCCGGAGGCAGGTGAGCCGGGCTGGCTGTGCTTCATCCAACGTGTTGCATTGTAAAGGTTTGCCCGCGGTTTATTTAATCCCAGACACATTCCTGAGCCATCAATCACAGCTGACTCAGCCAGCGTGACTGCTCTGCCCTTTTTATTTTTTTTAGCAATCACAAGTTCTCTCGCCTTGTTTGCCAGCAGTGAGCTGGGGGTTTATTCCTTTTTTTTTATTTTAATAAAAATGCGACTTGACTGGGAGCAGGGAAATGTTCTTGCTGTCGAGTATAACCTTTAAAGCTGCACTGCCTCGAGGAAGTTCCCCTCTCCGTGATGCTGCAAAATGCATCACATGGAAGAAAAGCGAAGGATGCTGCCTGGGATGGCACTGATTCCCCTCCCTCACTTGGGGACAGCATGACAAAAACCTCATGGTGCATATGGGAAGAGGAGAACAGATTTTTTGGAGGGGGCGATTTTCCTGCAGAGCAGCCTTGGAAGTGGCTCAGGGAGGCAAAATCTTCCCCCCGCAAGGACAAGGTTTTGTCATGGCTTCCAAAGAGCCCCTGCCTGCCCCGGGGAGGGCAGGGGAGATGTCCTGATGTTGTGGCTCCCTGTGACCTCAGCCCACCCTGGCTGGAGGTGTTATCTGAGCCCTGCACACTCGCAGGATTCCCTGCACAAGGCTATGCTCTTTGCCCTAAAACAGCACCAGTGTTTTGTCTCGGCCTGGGTCAAGGAGATGGCCAAGTTGCTGGAGATAAAAAGAATAACTAAAAAAAAAATTTAGATCTTGTGGTTGCTGGATTTCCCGGAGAGCACAGGTCCTCCCTGCCCTCGGGATGCACGCAGGGATGAGCATCACCACCATCTCACACATAGCCACGTCCAGCTAGAAAATACAGAAAATAGAAAATATTGTTTCAGATACCTCAATCACACTTAAAATGAGAGGAAGTCCTCCGTGGTGAGAGGCCCTGGAGCACAGAGCAGTTGGGAGAAGAGAGATGATCCCTGTGCATCCCAACAAGCTCTGGCCCAAAGTAGAGCTTGACAGGTTCTGACAGCCCAGGGGAGAGCAGAGCAAGGGCTGCACATCAGCCAGGAGGAGTAAGGCACAGAGCTGAGCTGAGATGCACAGCACTCTCCACCTTTTAGCCTCTTTTGCTCCTCACAAGCTTTTGGAGGTACAACTGCTGGAGTAGGACAGGTCTCCCATGGCAGGGGAAGAATCCATCCAAGGTGTGCTCCAGAAAATGTCAAATTACACCTCTCCCTGACTTCTCCCGCCTCTCATTTGGAACAATAAATTAATTAAAAAGAAACTGTGCAGGGAACTTTATTTGGAGGTGGCATCTGTTTTCCTGCCTTGAGGGCAAAGACAGTCCTGATCTCAGGGGACAGCTCTTGTCCAGCCCTTCATTTAGCATCAAATTGTTTTAAGCACGTATTTGATTTCAAGAACTAGACGAGGTTTGAATAGATGCCTAGTCCTGCCTGATTTGCAGCCTAGATTTAGATCCAGGCAGGACAAGTCCCAAATCATCACCTTTCTTCTCAAGACTGATGAAGAACATGGAGCTTGGGGGGAGTTGCTTGTCCTAAGGTGTTAACACTTGTAGAATTCATAGAATGGTTTGAAAAACACCTTCCGCTAGCTGAGGTTTTTCCAAGCCCCCTTCAACTCAGCCTGGAACACTTGCAGGGATGGAACCACCCCCATTTTCTTTTATGAGAATTTTTATTTATGAGGCACAGAATTTGTGTGAGGCAGCACTGGGTGGCACATGGTGACCCTCAGGGCCTGAGACCATAATTTCTAACACAAGGAAGAACCAGGTCACATCTGTATTTCAACAAGATATTTTATTGGTCCAGCAACTGCAAAATATACAAATTTCTGAAAGGCAGACCCTGTTTTTAAGCTGGCACAGCTTTACATCAGGCAATTATTCCAGACGTATATACAGAACAGTTAACATACCACAAATCAAAAAAAAGTAATCCCAAGTAACTACACCCTTCTCTCCAAGCTTTGCAGTATACATTAAATAAATAAAGAGCACTTTGCTATTAAAAAAAAAAAAAAATTCAAGTATCACAAAGGAAAACAAACCAGGAGAGAAAAAAAAAAGGGGGGAAGAAATCATTGGTGTGCTTTGACATGTCCTCTCTCCCAACCTGCCTTGACTGTGGGTGGCATCACTGCCCAGTCTTTGGCTCAGTGAGCCAAAAATGATGGGCAGTGAGTTTTTGGGGCAGTGTGATGGCACAGGGTAGACACCATCCCACCAACCCCTCCAGCCAAGAGGAACACAAGAACCCACTTTTCCCATTGCTGGTAAAAACACCATGTTTGAATTTCAGGTTGTTGTAGATCTACTGAGATACCTATTATTAAGTAAAGGAAGAAAGTCTAGGGCCATTAAGGTTTTTTTTGTTTGGTTTTATATATATATATTTATACTTTTATATATATATATATATACACACACACACACCAATACACACTAAAACATCCCCGCAATTACATGTGTACAGGGCTGATCTCGGGGCAGCCAGACGTCATGTTTGTAATTTGCTGGCTTATCTTTTTGCAGCAGAAGGAGGAGAGAGATAAAACTCCCCAGAAAGGAGGAGGCTGAAAAGAGCCAAGTGAGTGGCCTTCCCAAAAACATTCATTTATCTGAAAGGCAGAGAAACCCAAAGCGCAGATGCCACGCAGGGAGAAGTCTGCTTTTAATGAAGCTATTAAAAAAAAAATAAAGCGGGGGGGGGAAGTGTTCTTTGTTTTATCTGTACAGGAATATGATACACATATGCACAAGCTCACACAGGCAGGGCACTGCCGGGACTGTCACCCCTGGGGGACAGGGGCTGAGCGTGGCCCCGGCGCCCTCCCGCCATCGGTGGCGCTCCAAGCGTGAGGCCGAAGCGCGAGGCACTGTGGTTGGCCTTTTCCCAAAGGAAAAACAGACCAAACCCCCCAAAAAACACACACACACTCACAAAAAAAAAAAAAAAAAAAAAAAAAAACCAAACCATCATTTCTCCCCCAAACCTCTCCACTCCCATCTCTGGGGATGGTGTTTCCTACCCAGGGCATTGGGGAAAGCCATGGGAAGGACAAATCCAAAAGGTTGTCCATGCCCAGTCCCCTCCAGCCAAAAAATCCATGAGATGGGCGTGGAGAAGATGCTGCACGCAGGTGCGGAAAAAACCAAAACCCAACCCAAAACCCTTAAAAAAAAAAAAAATTAAAAAATCAAAATCCACAGACATTTGCACAAAGCAATAGTGGTTAATTGCCATTTTTAACTGCTATCTCCCAGCCCAGGACAGGCTGCCAACAAGGGATCTTATGGTTCAAACCACTGGGAGGTGGCTGATGGAGTCAGTCAGGACGTCACGCTGTTCCCCCCACCTCTAACACTGTAACTACTATTATTTTGTAGTCCCAGCTTTCCAGCATGCAAAACACAATTAAAAACAAACAAAAAGTTGCCTGTATTCAGGCTTCCCCTGTTAAGGGGCACAACTTGGAAAAAATAAAGTAGTTAATGCTTCTGCCACAAATAAAGTGCAAAAACCAAGCGGTTTCTAAATATATACATATACACACACACGTGTGTGCATGTATATATAAAATTAAAATAAGACAGTACAGACAAAACTGTCCCTTCTTGTGGCTTTTTGCAGTCAGACAGGGACTCCTGCAACCCGGCCAGACCTCTGGCCACCTCCATGAGAACCTGTGTGTCTACAAAATGCATCTAACTCAGTCTAGGGATTCAAACCCTTCCCAGTATATCTCCATTTCCATCTAAAAAAGAGGAAGAGGGAGATGAAGTACCAACACAGCACCTCAAACAGTGCTCAGCCTCCCCAAAATTCAACCCATGCCTGAACTCAGACCATCTCTGGGTGCTCCCCAAGATGAAAGCATCACCCAAGCCCCGCTGGCATGGCTCCTCACGCACTGCAGGCAGCTTTCAACCAGTTTTAGCAGCAGATCTACATTCTCTGCAAACCCCTTTAAGGTGTGCTGATTAAAAAAAAAGTGAAAGAATGGGTTTTTTTGTTTTATTAAACCCAGCAGTTCTTGCAGTGAAGGAGTTCACACAGCTGCTTTCCTGGGGCTCACAGATCTGCATGAGCCAGGCTGGCACGTGTGACAGGCTGAAGTGTGGGTGAGGGACTGCAGCACAGCACGTTAGGGGCTTATTCAAAAGTAATTAACAATAATAATAATAATAAAAAAAAAAAATGCAAAACCCCTTTGCCCACCCCCCTTCCCCCTATTTCTCTGCTAACCCCGCACCATCCACATATATACACACCCCACCCGGAGATGGATGGGTACCAATCGTCTATACAGAAGATCAAAACCACTGAAGAGAGGAAAATTAAACTCCTGTGCGCTACAGAAGCACTTTACAGCTCGCTACGACCTAACAGGATGCCGGAGAGGAGAGCAAACGCTGCAGCCTGAAGAGCTGGTGGTGACCCCGAGGGGGAAGCTGGGCTCCTCCTCCGCTCTCTCTCCTGCATCCCTCCCCCCTCAGCGGAGCGGGGTTTTGCGGATGAACGGGCAGCGCGAGTGGACACAGCCGCGGGTCGGGCTGGCCGTGGCCGGAGGGGCCCAGGTTGTAAGCAAGCTTCGGGAATGGCGATGGGATGAGAAGCTGGCGGCGCCGGCGGCAGCGCCCGAGGCCTCGCGACAGTGCCCACGGAGTCACGACGGCTTCTGGGAGTTGTTCATGTTCTGCAACGAGAGGGAAGGAGAGGCGTTGGGGCTGTGCTGGGCTCAGGCCCCAGCCCGGCAGCACCTTGGGGGAACATATCAACAAGGGACGAGGAGGAACAAAGCCACGCACGGTCACTACGAAGCACCCGGCACAGAGAGGGACACTGTCCACCCAAGGGGAGAGGCAGCTCACTGACTTGCCACCCAGCCCCTCAAGCAATGCCTGGCTTTAATTACAGGCTGGGAATTGAGATATCCCTAAAAACTGAGCTAAACCCAAGGCAACCCTCCCACCCCATCCACTGTGCATTTCTGAAGCTGCTCTCTGGTCAAGGCAAGGTGACAGGACCACGGTGTTCATTCAAGCAGCCAAATTAAACATCTCTCTCGCTCCCCTTGAGGGTGGGCAGTGTCCCCCCCGCCTGCCAAGGACGAGGCCATTGTTTGTTCATCCTTGGCAATGCCAAGGAGAGGCAGCTCCCACTGGCCGTGCCAAGGACCAGCCACCACCAGGGGCAGAGCAGGAGCACAACGCCCCTGAAGACACCCCATGAGGTTTCATGGGCCCAAGAGACGCTGCAGACACAGCCCTGGTGCAGGGTGACGACAACAGGTACCCACCAGCCTGTGGTGAGCACCACAAAACCAGAGACAACCAGCTAAACACAAGCAGGACCAGCCCCGAGGAGAGCATCCGCTCCAGGAGGGACCACAAGGACATTCCCAACTCACAGAACTACATGGAACAAAGTAGGGGAGAAAAGGACTAGGAAACAGCTAGGAAGGTTTCTCAATTTTTTTGAGTTTTCTTTTTTTTTTTTTTCTTAATGCTTTTACTACCTAAGCTGCCTCTTACAAGCACCAGGAATCCCGGCTAGGCTACGAGGCAGAGTGGGCTCAGCTGTTCTCTCTGTTATCTAAGGAGACAGGAGGAGGGTTAGGAAAAGCCACATGCACCACAGCCATTTACCTTGGAAATATTAGTAAAGAGAAAACTTTGAGAAAGTGACAAACGGGTCTTCTTTTTAAGCATGAAAAGTGAAGGGGAGAAGAAGGGAGGGGATCAGGTGACTGTTCAAAAGTGCACTTTGGATCACAAACCAAGCAAAAGGAAAAGAAATCATCACGCCAGGTATTCCCACGACCCCAAATCAGCTCAGTCCCACAGCCAGGAGGACTCTGAGGTACTCAGCCATGTCCCCAACCTCACCAAGTGTCCCCGGGTCCTCCTGGATGGGGGTCAAGACCCCAACAGTGAGAGCTGATGCACTGAAGCTCCCAGCACCAACTCAGGCCCATGGTGCAAGTTGTGAAGGAGGAAACTTCCACCTCCCCAGCCCCACACAGGCTGTGACAGTGAGGGACCAAACAGGTGAACAGCAGCCTCCCAGAGCTAGCAGCAGTGTGAATGTCACCGAGCCTTGAGTTTGGCATGTCCTCATGGGTCCCACACTGAGAGGTGGAGACAGGCTCCCAGCAGCTGGAGATTGTAAACCTGCTGCTGCCAGCCTACAGCTGGCGTGGGTAACCATCACAGCCTGCTCCAGCAAAATCTGACAAAAATCTGACACATCCACCTCCCAAACTCAACACCCAGAGTGCGTTTTCAGTGTCCCAGCCAGCACCGAGGCATGCAGAGCCTTTTAATACAATACAAACAGGAAAAAGGTGGAGGGAGGGATGGACAAAGAAACAAAAATGCTTTCAGAGCAACCCAAGAGGACCAGGCATTTCTTCAGGGGCTTTTGTGGCCATGAGCAGCAAGAGAAGGGGCACAGGCATGCAGGCCATGCTGAGCAACTCCACCTCTACACTCACGCAGGAGCACAATGATCTCACCCAACCTGGCCACCAGCAAAGCCAAGTGCAACAGTCCTAACTTCCCTTTTCTCAAAAACATTTACTCTAAAAGGGGAGGAAACAAGAGGCTCAACAGCTGCTAAATGCAAGCAGGGCTGAGCTATGGCCTGGCTGTGTTAGAGCAGATCCCTCCATCTTCAGCCCACAAAACAACCCCAGCCAGGGATGCTCACAGGCTGAGGTGAGTTGGCCCTGCTGATGTGAGCTGGGCAAAAAGACCCCCCTGGGCACTAACCCAGTACCAGCTCAGCCCCAAAGTCTTCCCAGTCTTGGAGAAGATGTTTGAGCACAGCTCAACAGCGGCCGCACTCAATGATTAGCTTGAATTAAAACCAAAGGCTTCAAATTTGTCCTGTTCCTGTACTCAAGGATCTAACAGCACAGAGCCAAACTGCCAGAGCCTTGATTATTCATAATTAGTGCACTAAATGCTCAAGGTGTTTTGCTTTCTTAATAGAGAAGGAAAATTTGCATTTATTCTGCCCATGACATTGAGGCTGACTGTTCCCAAAATCCAGACTTGCAGAACTGCAGACGCCTGGTCACAGGATCATCCAGCTCCAGAAAACACATTACTGAGAAGGTCAGAACCATCTCAGATATTACTCTGGTGCTCAGACACAGATCTGAGCTCTCAGGAAGAACAGACCACCCTGATCTATCATCTCCAGCACAATGCACTATCACTCCAGGAAAACCCAACAGCATCGCCCACAGGCATCATCAGAGTACTAATGATAATTTCCTTAATTTCACAACAAAATTGGGCATTTCATCGAGCTACGATACAAACCAGCACCCACAGCCTCCTCTTTACCTTTCCTAAGACAAATGCCCCCCAAAAGGGCAAAATATTAATGCCAAGTCGTCCACACCCCATCCAGATTTCGCAACAACACAACCCGGCGGGATGGCAAGAGAGACATGGAAAAAAGGGTTGGAAGGGGGGAATAAGACGCAAGAAGGTACTTACAGGCATGCCTTCCCTAGTAAAGGCTGCAGAGAGACAGAGAGAACAGAAAGAGGTGTCAGTAACTCCGCGCCACAGGGGCAGAGGACAGCGGACAGCAGCGAGGGGCCAGAGGCAGCCAGAGCTGGCCAAAGGGGTGGTGTGAGGCTCAGCCAGCCCAAGGAGAGTCCTGGAGGCTGAGACAGCTGTCCCAGGAGGCTCATGCAAAGCAGCAACCAAGCAGAGCAGGGAAGGAGCATGGAGCCATTCCTGACCTGCCTGGGGTCTGGGAGAGGGAGGGAGAAAGGACACACACAGCACAGAGGGCAGGAAGAGGGGCTGGACAAGACAGCGAGATCCAACAGGCAGCATGGCAAAGGCTCCTAGAGATTATCCAGGAGTCCTTAGTGAGCTTAGGAGGGGTTTGTGCCTGGAGAAGTGAGCAGCAAGCAAGGCCTCTCTGCCTAGGTCCCTTCATGGGTGGGGGAAAGAGGAGAGGACACATGGGCACCATGGCAGCCACCCACAGGGCTTCACCCAGGGTCACCACAGCAAGAGCCTTTACTCAATTTTGGTCCATTTTGCCTATGGCTCCAGGATGAAGGAGACCCCTCCAACCTAAGATGAGTCTCAGCAGCTCCTCCTCTAGAGAAGCACAAAAGCATTTGATTTTTTTGCCATGCCCAGAGCTGTGCTGGAGCCAAGTGCATCCAGAGGGAAGGCACGAGCCCTTTGTTCCTGCTCACTCCAGGGAGGAGACACCTCACGAGGTTGATGCTGGATGGTGAAGGCACTAAATTAGCACAGCCTAGAGCTTGGAGGAAGTTCATGACACTCTCAAAACCCAAGAGAGGGCCAACAGTGACCCTCGGCCGGGTGCTCCTGAAACCAGCCCAAGGCAGGGAGGGACAGCAGCCACGGGAGGAAGGTGCATCTCAGACAGCAGCACAGGTTGCGACAAGTGCAAGCAGCTCCTCAGCTTCAGGAGTGACAGGAGGACAACAAACAATAAAACAACGAGAACAACAACAAAAGAAAAAAAAAAAAGAAAAAAAAGAAGAGTTCAACTAACTTGTCCCGGCATCTGCGTGGGCACTTCCTGAGGAACACAGCCTGGCAGGGCAGAAGAAACAGCCACATGCTCCTCAAAGCTGTTGATGCGAGGTTTTTTGGTGGGCTCTGGGCTTGCTAGAGGGGTAACGCTATTACGTCTCATGAGCGGGTTAGGTCCCTTCTTTGCTTCCTAAATTAAAGTGAGACAAAGAAAATAAAAGTAAATATAAAAAAATAAAGCGAAATAAAAAAAATAGGAAGAAGGCGACAGTTATAAGGGAAAAAAAAAAAGAAGCAGGTTGCTTTGCTTTTCTTTTTTTCTTAAAGTGGCCTCTGCTTTACCCCACAATCACTGTCAATAAGCAAAGGATGCACTGAAAGGTTTTGGACACCAAAAAAAAACCCCTGATGCAAAATGTTCAAGAGTGCAGAAGGGGAGGGGAGAAAAAAAAGACTCTGCACTCAGACATAAGACAGATTTTCTCCTCATTGGAGTCTCAGCTCACAAAAAAAAGTAACTACAGGTAGCTAAAAACACCCAGCAGCAACCAAGCCATGACTCTGCAGGACAGAGAGGTGTCCATCGGTCTCCTCCTCAAAGCCGAAGCCGGGCCCTCCACCCAGAGAGAGGAGTGAAAGCAAGAAGAGGGAAGATGAGGCAGCCCAGGCTGATCAGGAAGATGTGGGAAGTGGGAGCAGAGCAGCCAGCGAGGGTCGGCACCGCACCAAGCTCCAACTCAAGCGAGGAGGGATGGAGGCGAAGCCGAGCAGGGGACCCAAGCACTTGGCACGTGCCTCACCCCATCCTACCCTCCTGCCATCCCCAGAGAGGGTGGCAACGGAGGACATCTGTGACCCCATGGCAGGGGGAAGGACTGGCTTCCCCCCTAGAGCTGTGGAGAGGGACAGGGGGCTCAGGTGGCAAAGGAAAGGAGACGTGGGCCAAAAGCGGACAGCTCCAACTGCTCAGCGTCACTTTGGGCTCCACCACGGCCAAGCACCAGTTGGAAGTGTCCCAGCATTTTGGGACATGGGTGCTGCCACTCTGGGTGGCTGCCCAGCCCTGACACCGAGCTGGCATCCTCCTGTCCTGGCCTCTGAGCTCCTCTGGAGCACTTGGCACACAGACCCAACCCTACAGGAATTTTGCTCCACAGGAGGAGTCTCCTCCACACAGCACCCCCAGCCCAGCACTGCCACATCCCATCCTGCAGAATGACAGTGCCATGGGCAGACCAGGAAAAAAGACCCTGAAAGGCAGGAGTAGGGCAAGCATCGAGCCCAGGCTCTGCCAGCCAACTAGGACCTGGGAGAAGTCACCTTCTCCACCCACGGCTCCATCCCCTGCTCCGGAGAGTGGACCACCGTGCAGGTGAAAGTCAAAGACCAGGGAGGAGTTTTCCCTGGGCAAACATGCTGGCTGGGAAGCAGGAACATGCAACAGTCCTTTTCCCTTGGAAAACCCTCAACTGGCCACGATTTTGCAGAGCAAGAACCCCTCTGACGCTCCCGGTGTTCCAGCAGCACTTCCAAGCACCCACAGCTGAGCCATCTCCCCATGCCCACCCCAGGCGTTCCTGCTGCCAGCTGACCACAGGGGACTGGAGGGGGACACCAAAGGACAGCTCCAGGGAAAAGTAACACTCACCTCTGGCCGATCTCTGTGGGTGTTGACAGCTTCGATGTTCAGCGAGATGGATTCCACCCGGCAGCCTGCAGAAAGGAGCACGAGGAGACAGAGATCAGCAAACCCTGTGGGCACAGGATGTCACCAAGAGCCCCACACAGATCCCTGCTTCTCTCCAGAGGCAGCCTGGATTCAGCAGGAGGTACAAGTCAAAACCCCTGGCACATTGAGGAAGGTCTCACTCACCATAGGCTACCGGGGTCAGCTTCAGCACCGTGTGGAGGGGACATTTCAGGTAGGGCATTTCATCTGCAGAGACAGCAAAGCAGGGGGGGAGTTTGTTAGGATCCAAATCCCACCTCCTCCCCAAAGGCAGCTCAGACACTTTCATCCCACACCAAAGAGATCCACGCTCCAGGATGAGAACACCATCTCCCCAGAGCTGTGTCCATCATCCCTCCTCCTGCACAGCCAATCCTCTCCTCACCTGCACTCTTGTCCAGGAAGTAAGCCAGGAGACAGCGCATGACAGCCTGGTGACAGATGACAAGGACATTCTCTTGCCTCTCCAGCTCCATGATGACCGGCTCCAGGCGCTGCACCAGGTCTTGGTAGGACTGGGCAAGGAGGGAAGGGAGATGAAGCACGGAATCGAGGCAATGAACACACCAAAGAAACATCAGTCCTTGTCTTGGTAAGCCTCCTCATTTCATGCCTCTGACTAAACCAACAAACTGCTAAAAACAAATAAATCCTCCTCTCCATGCTACTCTAGAAGTTCTTCTGTCAGAGAAGGAGCTGTTCACGTCTCAGTGAATCACAGCTCAGTCCCGGAGAGTTTATTAAGGTAAGCAACAATGGCTTTGAAGAGAGCATCTCTCCATCATCTTGAAATTTGATTTTGTACAGGATTTCTAAGTTCTGAAAAGTCTGGAGCAACGTGAGAAACACCAGGGTTTTGAACGGCTTCAAAAAAACCCAAACCATGACAAGCAGCCAGAAGGAGCCCCAGACACCCAGAGCTGGTGTCCGACATCCCCACACATTCTACTGTTAGATACACAGTCATGAGGACATCTTCAAAGATTTTTCCAAAATGTTTATGGGCCTGACTTTCAACCTGGGGATAATTAGCTCAATTCACAGCCTAAAGCACCATCCAGAACTGATGTCAATTCCCACCTCATTGTGTCACACCCTGAAAGCAGAGTGCCAGCAACAGAGATGTTACCATCAATCCTTGGGGAATGGTACCAAGAACAAGGTGCAAATTACTTTTTTTGGAAATGAAAGGAAATAAAATTGGGGCAGCACAACACTTTGAGTGGATATAATGATGGAGAGGTTGGACTAGAAACCTCCAGAGACCTTTCCCTACTAATTTGCTGTAAAGTCAGTGGGACTGTTTGTTAAGTGACACATTTCTTAGTGAGATCTTCACATGCCAAGATTTCACAGGGGCTCAGTGTAGAGGCAAATATAAACCCTGACACTTCTTAATTCTAGTTTCTAGCTCTCACTGCTGCCCTGCTCAAGAGTAGAGGACAGAATGAGGACAAAAAGGCCACGTTTAAAGTAAAAGTCATGTCTCTGAGAGCCTCCCTGCACACCTACCTCCCCAGAAGGATAACGGTAGTAATATTTATCCTGATCACGTAGAGCAAATTCCTCAGGATGTTGCTCCCTGATTTCTTCATAGGTCATTTCTTCACACACACCCTGCCAGAACAGGACATCCACGAGGTTAACTGGGCACACTCAAGTCAAACAGCATCAGCACAGCCACCGTGCAAAACCTCACTTCCTTTTGTCAAGCAACAACCAGCCCCATGCAGCTGCTGTGGCTGCACAGATACTCACAGCATCGATTTCATTGAGGGCCTTCCACTGCTCGTAGGGCAGCTGGAGAGCTTCTGCTGTTTGGATTGTCCTCTTCAGTTGGCTGGTCCACACTTTGAGGTCCTTCAAGTTCTGCTCCTCCACAAATTTGTTCAGTGCCACTGCAAACTGTGGGGCATAAAAAGAGGTTGATTCCCGGTCCATACCTTCCCAATGGGCTGCATTCTCTGCTTCCCAGTATGTGTTGGCTTCCATGGGCAGGCAGATCAGCCTTCTGCTCTGAGGGGAAGGGCAGCCACACACTCATTGATCCCCAAGAGCTATAGATGGACCCTCAGCAGCCCAGCTGTCATCAGCCATGCACTTAACCCAAGGGATAGCATCTACTACAGCCAAATCACTCCTGGAACCCACAGGGGAATGAATATTGTCCTTCTCCCTCACCTTCTTGCCCCTGTTGGAGAGGCCAGAGTCCCCTCCAATCCTCCCCTTGAGGTTGAACTCGCTCTCCCCGTGCCGACAGAGGTAAATGGTGCGGGGCTGGACGTGGATGTTCATCAGGTAATAAACAATCCTGCTCTGGATGTGATCCTGAACTCTGTTGACCAGGAACCGCCGGCCCACGTCGATGACTTTGATGAGAGAAAGTTCCCTAGGGACACACAGGGACATCATTCTCGAAAAGCAGCCCTGGGAGTTATCTCTGTCCGCGTAATCACCCAGCTAAAAGGATTTCCTGCAGGCTATTTTCAGCGGGGAACCAACAGGTAACGGGGAGTCATGGAGAGCTGAATAGCACCAGTGTAATCGCCACCCCTGCTTGCAGCAGTAAAGAGGATTAAACAGGACTAGCAGGGAACATGCTCCTCCCCAGGACAGGGATCAGCAGGACCGGGGTAATCCGTGCAGGGCACACAGCCGTGTTTGTGAGCACCGGAAAGGCTGGGAGCTGCCTGCAGAGTCAGGCAGGACAGCAAAGCTCTTCCAAGGCACACAACAAGCAGGCAGAAACCACAGGGCTTGCTCAATCCCGTGGTGTGAGCCAAGCAGTGCCCTCCTTTAAAGGGGACAATGACAAAAGCACCTCAACCACTCAAACTCGAGTGCTTTCCCAAAGCTTTTGTATTTAGACCCACAGAGCAAGGTTGAAAACAGCTCATCTGAGCCCAGCAGAGCCTGGGAAGGCTTCAGTGCCCATTTCCCTGGCACAGGGCCAGGGCAAACCAGCATTTTCATGAAAAAAGCCTCAATTCAAGGTGAGGCCTGGCCATACATCATTCTAGCACAGTCAGGTGTTCAATGACAAAGGGAAACACAGCTCCACCCTTCATCGCTCCTCTCCTGGCAGAAGGTGGCTATTCAAGGCAGCTCAGAAGTCAAAGTCTCTCACCTGTCATAGTCATCGGGGTCGAGGGGCTGGTAGCTGGCTTGGTAACAATTGATCCTCTTCATGAAATCCTCCATGGCATCGGTGGAATTACAGTCCCGGTAATCTGGGCTGGATAGTTTGACTTCCTGCAACAGGGGAAAAAAAAAAAAAAATGCCACAAGGAGAGGTTAGGAAGCTTTCCAAGCCAGGCAATGCTAATCTGGAATTTCAGAGTCCTGCCAAGATCCAGTGATTAGCTGAAACTAAGTGATGACTACTTTATAGTCATCACTTATCATGGGGCAGAAAAGAAGCAACCTAGACCCAAACCCAAGCATAAGGTGGGAGAATTTGGTATAAACCATTGCATGATTAATACAGATACTCAGCAATCCAATCTCATTCTCCCAGGAGCTGGGGTAGCACCTCACCACCCAGCACAGGGGGAAAACTGAGCTTCCTTATGGCTAAAAAAAGCCCATCAGGTTTAAATTCAAGCTGAGAATGGGAAGTGCATGAGCTTAGACAAGATTCATATCCCAACTCAGCAGGACAGTAGGATGGCAAAATTAAATGCCTTTCTGTGCACTAATTCCTGCAAGTTACTGGGCTGAACTAGAAATAGGCGGTGTAAATATCCACAGCTCCCATGGACTAACTCCAGCCTGAACTAATCTAATAGGTTGTTTTTCCTGAAGATTTGGGTTTGGACAGCAGCATTACATTTTAGTAACTGAAGCAGTCCTGAAACAAACAGGATAACACACCAGGGTGATACACATGGGAGCATCCCAGGCCTGAGGTGTATTTTCCACGCTGATCCCAGAACTAAGAGCACCATTCATCTGCAGTTCCCCATGGAGCAAAATCCCATGCTCAGCTAGCAGCTCATTTTCTCGCCCTTCAAGCATTAGCTTCCAAATAAAGGGATTAAAATCCTCAAAAAAAAAAAAAATCCAGCTTGGAAAAGGAAAAAAACCCAGCAAACTGAGCGTTCTGCTGTCAAAAAGGCTATGTGCAACATTCCGAAAAGTTGGTCACTGGGACAACAGGAGCAAAAGGCACACTTCAGCCCCAGCCCCTGGCTGGCAGCATGATCTGCCTCCACTGAGGCCATGGTGGCTGCCACCAATCACCTCCTTGTTTTCCACAGGCCTCAGCAGATCTTCCAGGATGATCTGCTCCTCAATCTTCCCAAACTCTCGAGGTGAGACTGAGCCCCAGTTCTGTCAGGGCTTTGTCTTTCATAACCCAATCCCTGGCTGCTCAGACAATCTCTGTATCCTCTCAGGCTGCCTGTCCTTGCTTCCATCCTCCCTCTGTAGGCTTCCTGTTTGTGTTTGAGTTTGTCCAGGAGCTCCTTGTTCATCCATGCAGCCCTCCTGGCGATTTTTGGTGCCTGCTCCTTTCTTGGGAATGCGTCACAGCTGAACTCGGAGAAGATGATCCTTGAACATTAACCAGCTTTCTTGGGCTCCTCTTCCCTCCTGGGCTTTTTATCCCATGGTACTCCAGGCCAAAATCTGCTCTCCTGACATCTCATTTCACAGCCACTGCAGCCCAGGCTGCCCTGCAGCTTCACATTCCTCACCAGCCCCTCCTTGTTGGTGACAAGACGGTGCAACACAGATGCACAAACAGGGACAGCTGCGATCACTTGGAGAAGGAAATCATCATCAACACATTCCAGGAACCTCCTGGATTGCCTCTGCCACGCTGTGCTGTCCCTCCAACAGATATCAGGGGGGTTGAAGTCCACCATGAAGACCAGAGCTTGTGATGGTGATGGCATTCCTACCTCTCTATGGAGGGAGAGCAAAAGCAGGACACTTGCACACTTACCATGACATTGGTGGCAACCACATTGGGATCATTGCAGACAGATTCGATGAAGAACACCTGTGGAGCACAGCAAAAGCTCAGCTGACAGCCACCAACAAAGTTTGTAATAATTCAACCAGCTCCTTGCTCAGCCCAACCTCCTCCCTGCTTGACCAGAGAGCTCTCCCTCAGCCCCATTGCCATCATTTCCTTCTCCAGGGCTCAGTAAAGGGAATGAGGGAAGAGTTTGATATTTTTAACCAAAGCCAGCAGTGAAATCTCCCTCACACAGGAGCAGCATGAGGACAAAACATGAGTGAAAGATACACCAACTGTATGCTACAGTGGATTTCACAATACAGGCACCAGCACCACGGCACCAACCTTGAATCCATTTTCTTTTGCAAAGTTTAGGATCATCCCTCTCCTCTCCCGCGTGGTATTGGTGGCATCAAAAACCTTTAAAAGCGAAAGATTTCAATCAGCACCACAAGGGCCTCATTTCCTACAGAGCCCCTCCTCAGAGGGGGGACAGCAGAGGACCTTTGGGGCTGGCACCGCTGCCAAAGCCCAGAGCACACGTGGAGCTCACCGCAATCTGCCCGGCCTCCTCCGTCAGGTACAGCTTCACATCCCTCAGGGCAGCCATGGCACACTGCCTGCAAAACACGGGACAGGTGTCAGGTCCTGATGGGTGTTTTGGTCACTCTGAAGTCACCGAGCCTGTATGGATTCAGTTTTGAGCTCTCGGAACCCTCGTTGGGCAGGCAGGGGGAAATTCAAAGCAGAGCCCAACGTTGCTGTTCCTCACCCCCAAACTGGGTAACTGTGCTCCCAGCCATGGGATTCACCCCTCAGGTGCCCACACTCACCTCCTGACTTTCATGGCTTCCTCATTGTCAGGACGGAAGAAGTCATAGGAGCTGTAATGCTTCACGGCCTCGCGACGGTACTCGCCCACGTTGAAAACTGGGTGGGAAAGGCAAAAAAAAAGGTCAAAATGTGGAGCTTGGCTCGGTGGGAAAGCCAAAAAAAAAAGGTCAAAATGAGGAGCTTGACTCGGTTGTGCAGCTTCTGCAGTTAAAGCAAGCAATGAGCCAAGAAATTACATCCTGAGAGCAAAAGGCTCAGGGCATCCCTCGGTCCTCAAGGTGAAGGAGAATCTGGGCTGCAGCAGGATGCGAAAACATGGATATTTGGCTAAGGGATCTCGGAAAGATCCCCCACCTCCTCCCATCTCCCAAAGCATTGACCTTCTGGAGGAACTCCTGAGGAGCAGAGCTCATGCCTTCCCCTGGTGCAAGCCTTACCTTTCGTGGGGACTCCAATCCAGTTGAGGTAGCGCGTCAGCTTCTTGGAGATGTAGGTCTTGCCGCGGGCTGGGAGGCCAACCATCACTATCACCGTGGGGGAATTGGCAAGCTGAGGCCCGCAGGCTGCGAGGAAAAAAAACAGGAATGGTTGTTAATTCTCCAGCTCATCTTGTAACCACCCTAGGAGGGACTCGTTTTTATCCAGACTCCTTCCAAGTCGTACCACAGTTGGAGGAAACCACAGCAAGAACATCCTGATGGCTGCAAAGTAGGTAAGGAGGCAGCAGCTGGACCAGGCTCCCCAGAGGGTCACTGAGCCTCAGTTTCCTCATTTGCAACCAAAATAATAAAAAATTTTAAAAATTTAAAACATCAAGGCAACCACAATTTCACATTCCCATGGCTTACCAATTCCATGACAAGCTCAAGGATAGCCAAGGACTCTGGACCCATTCCTGCAGCATTATCAGTGCTGAAATGCCAGGTCTGCTCCAAGATTTCACCCATAGAGAACATCTTCCAAAACCTCTGACTAGATTTTTGGCTGACACATAACCAACTAACTGGATTTTCTGAAGACAAACAAGGCAACAGAACAGAACCACCTGTATTTAAAAGCAGTTATCCAAATGATTTATCCCTTTTTTCCTCATAAACCCAAGCTGGGCTGTTGGGATTTTTTTTTTTTTTGTGGTGGTGGTAAAGACAGTCCACGTCAAACAGCTGGAAAGAAAACCCTGAGGCAGCATTTGCAGGACAGATGGGACCCTGCAGGGGATTTCTCACCCACCCTTCCATCCACCCGGTGAGCCCAGAGACCTCATAGGAAAGGAATGCAGGGAGTGAGTGGCTGGTGGCAGAGCCATAAAACCCAGCTTAATTATGGCCTGGGTGGAGAGCTCTGCCTGCCTGTCACAGCTGCCTGAAGGTGGGACCAAGGGATGCCAGGGGCTCCTGGGGATGGAGACAGGGCTGGGGTAGATTTTTCTCAGTGGAGACCTGGAATGGGCAAACAAACCAAGAGGTATCCACAGAACATGGAATTATCCTCCCCTTCTAAGAAAAAAAAACCAAAAAAACCCCACAACAGCTGAAGAAGCCAAATTAAGGCCACGAGGAAGAGTTATGGCACTGGTACAAGTCTGGGTGCACAAAATCCACATGCTTATTAGATAAGGGAAGAGGAAGGAGGAAGACCTGAATAAAGAAACTCTTCCTTTCCCTACCTGCCAGTGGACAAAGGATCTCAAAGAGCAGAGCCAAGAGGATTTGGGGCCATTAAACAGCACTCCAAGAGGACAGGGACAATGCTGGGCACTGTTCATGTCCCTAGGGCTCCAGACAGCTGTCACAGTCCCAGGGCTGGCACTGTGTGAGCACACATGTGTCACCTCCAAAGGGTGCTGCAAGAGTTAAGCACCCCTAACTCAGGAACCTCCCCCTAATTTTTTCTGCCAAATGAAAAACCCAGGTGCCCCCTGGACAATGGAAAAGCACCTCCCAAAACACCAAGGCATCAGGGAGCAACTTTTCGTCAGGAATCTGAGCCCAAACCAAAAGTCTCTGGAAAACTTTGCATCAGGGATGAAAACAGAACCCAGTGTTTTGCTCCCAGTGTTTCACAAAGGCCTTATTCATCATTTCTTTTCACCACTGCTGGGAAGCTATCAGGGATTTCAATACATATTCATTACTCCTTATCGACATCCAGCTAGGTAAGTCAAGGGCAGGGATGACTTTGTGGCTCAATCAGAGGAAATTTAGAAGGAGTTCATCATTTTTGCTATTTGCCAGAGTCAGCTTCACCAGTGGGTAAAAGGAAGAGAAGAAGGAGGGGGGAAAAAAAAAAGGGAAGGAAATTTGCTTCTATAAAAAGTCAGATAAAACAGCCACCACCCTGCTTCAGGCATTTTTACTGTCTCATAAGCATTCCCCAAAACCTCCCACAAGCCCAGACCGCATGTTCTGTTAGCTCTATCCCCTTTTCCAGCTTCTGGGCGCTGGAATTCCAACACCTTCACGGATGCCTGACTCCGCACTCCACACTGGAGCCGCCACCGCCCCAGCCCCTGCGAGCCCGGGATCACTGAGCACATCCCCGACGGCTGTCTCCACACCCAGCGAGCCGCAGGGATGGGAAAAAGGCTAAACGGGATGGAGAGAGGCAGCAGCAGCCCCTTCCCTCCCGGAGCATCCCCCTCCCCTCTGCCCAGCCAGCGCCTTCGACGGCTTGACTTTCCCAGCTCTACGTGCGAGACGTGCGGCGTGACAGCAATTTAATGGATCGCCGTCAAAAGGGCAGCTGAAGGCACCACTGCAGCCTCCCCCGGACGGGCAATCAGACAATCGGACTAATTATTTCACACCCAGGGAGCGTCCTTGCCGATGATGCTCCCAGGGATGCGCCCGCTCCCTCCAGGCATCACAGCGGACGTGGTCTCCGTTATTCCTCCTTTATTCCCACCCAGCTCTGCAGCTCTTTGTTGCTGCTGAGGAATTAAGAGCGCCTCGAGTTTAAAATACCTTGGTTTAAAAATAAAAAGCTAAAAAAAAAAAAAGCCTAAAAACCCTCTTGCCACATTGCGAACGCTGCCCAGCGTGGCTTGTTCCCACTCCAAGGAAAAATAATTAGAAGCCACATTTTGTTATTAACAAGCCCCTCGGTGCCTTAATATATTAAATAGGTTAGTTTTTCTCCTATGCCAAGGCGGAGCTCTCTCTGAGAAACCAGGTGAATGAAATGGCAAAAAACCACTGCATGCACAAGGGATTTCTTTCAGAGGTGCCAGTCCTTGAGAAAAATCAAGCCACACGGACACACGTGCAAAGCATTAAGCCAGGAGACGTTTTAACCCACTCTAAGCAAAGCCCCTTGGCAACCCAGATGTGCAGCCTGTTGCTGAATTCCATTTCCTCGGCAGCTCCTGCTGCAGAGCTGCCTTTGCCAGGCGCAGGCTGCACATCCCAACATCTGCTCTAGGGTGCCTGACCCACAGCCACGGGCAACAACATCTGGCAAGTTCATAGAATATCTATTTTTTTTAAAAATAATTATTATTATTTAGAAGGGGAAAGTTTCCAGCCAAGGGAAATAAACATCGGAAGCGACTTTGAATGCCTGATGAAGAGAAGCATCGGAAAGACTGATTCACCCAAGCCACTTGCATCCCTCGCCAGGCTGCGAGTGCCACCTCCTCCATCCCGGCTCCGCACATTCCTGCGACGCTCATTGAGAGTTACGAGTTGCCCAGCTGGCAGGCTGTCAGTGTAGCTGTTGGGTGACTTAAAGGAGCTGCCTCCTGAGCTTTCGGATTGGATTATGATTCATAATTTGGTTTATAGTAACACCGGGATGGCCCAAACGTGATTTTTATATATATGAATATATAAATATCATTTCTTTTTTAACCACAAAGGTTGGTTTCAACCACTCAAGGATCTTTCCGAGCTCCAGAGTGAAAGGGAAACCACTGCAGAAGTTTCAGCATGAACTTCTGCCTTCCCCTCCACCTGCCTCCTGTCTCATCCCCCAGGCTTAAACGGTAAAGTGCAAACGGCTGGTGTTTGGTTGGGGCTTTTTTTCCCCCCTTAATCCACTGCCCTAATCCTCCCTCCACCTCCAAAAAATAAATTACAGCACACTAATTGGACGGGGCTCGGAGCAAGCCGGTCTAGTGGAAGGCAGTCACATGGCAGGAGGGCTGTGGAGCGAGATTATCTCCACGGTCCTCCCAACCCAAACCATTCATGATTCTGCCATTAACAAATCCCCGAGCGAGGCGCTTTGACACCGTGAAAATCCCATCCGAGCCGGCGCCCGGGTGCGAGGTGAACAACCTGCTCCCTTTCCTTTCAATCCCAAGGCCGGGAGCGGGGCGGGGAGTGGAAATTGGGCCACGCGTGTCCCGGCACCTCCCGCATCCTCCGCTCGGCGGGGCCATGTGACGGCTGCACCTTCCTCCCGCTCGCCAGGGCGGCCGTGAGTCACGGGATGGCAGCGCAGGGATGCGGGCACGGGAGGATGCTGGGGCACGGCGGGCAGGGATGCGGGCACGGGAGGATGCTGGGGCACCGCGAGGAGGGATGCGGGCACGGGAGGATGCTGGAACACGGCGAGGAGCGAGCGGGGATGCGGCAGGGATGCTGAGGATGCCGCATGGAGAAAGGGCAGCGCATCCCTGCCATGCCACGCCATCCCTCCATCCCATACCCGTCCCATCCCTCCGGGCTGCTGCGGTGCCTGTACTCACAGCGGCGGGGCAGCGCCGGGCGGTTGTCATTGGGAAGCCAAATCTTCTGGATGCGGCTTTGCGTCAGCTCCATGGGCATTTTTAAAACAAAGGTCTTTTTGCGCTCCGCGTCCACCTTGATGCGTTTGCGGGAGGGAGGAGGAGAAAAAAAAAAAAGGGGGGAAGGGGGATGGAAGGAGGAAGGGGAAATACACAATAAGAAAAGAAAAAGGGTTTTTTGTTGCAGTCGGTGGTTTGGGCGAGCGGCTGCGGCGCTTTCGGATGCTGCTCCGAGCCTCGTGAAGGTTTTACGGCAAGGAGGGGGAGGAGGAGGAAGAGGAGGGCCGGGGCTGCAGGGCACAAAGCCGGCAGGAGCGGCACCAGCGCAGCCGCTGCGCGCTGCGAGGGAGCGAGGGCGAGCCCCGCCGCGAACCGCG
>VZRL01004535.1:33140-65027 GCA_013397895.1 Origma solitaria | reverse complement strand
GGGATGGGATGGGATGGGATGGGATGGGATGGGATGGGGATCCCACCAGGATGGGATGAAGGTGGGGTGGTCAGAGGGCCACAGATGGCCAGAGGTGGCCAGAGTGCCACGGCAGCTGCAGCACCACATCTGCAGGATGTGCTGTGAGCAGGGATGTGGTGTGTGTCCCCTCCTGCCCTGCTCTAAACACCGGTGCTCATTCCAGACCCGACCAGCCAAATATCCCCAAAAACCCATCTCAGGCAGGCTCAAACCCATCTCAACCCAGAGACCGAGCGAGCCCAGCTCCCTTGGACACGTGCAGGAGCACACGCAGACACCCCAATCCATTCGGACGCTGCTCAAAAATCTAGTCCTTTCGCATTCAGACAGAGCCAGACATCGATGGCAGGGGTGACTAAGGCTCAGCGCTGGCACACGCCAGCCTCATCCCACACTGCCTTGTCTCATCTTGTCCGCAGCCAGCCCCCTTCCCTGCCAGGCCACCCAGCCCCACGGCTGCCAGCGTGGTGTGACAGCACATCCCAAGCCAGGCTGGAAAAGGTAACCTCAGGTCGTCCAGAATTTGGGCTAGTAAAGTCACATCCATAAAAGAACTCTTCCCACCCTCGTGTCTTTCCACCTAATTGCTGCTGTTGCAACAGCCATGGATGACTTAATGGTTTATTACATTGTTCTTTATTTATGAGGTAAAAGTGTTGGACGTGATCAGTTTCTCAGCAGCTCAGCTGCACACAAAGATGATGAAGAGAAGAAAAAAAAAAAAAAAAAGGAAAGAAGGAAAGGAGAAACACAGCAGCAACCAGAGGTGATTTAATGTTTAAGAGAAACAAAGGATTTGCTGACTGTGTTCCCCCGTGCACATGTTCTTCACAGCTGGCAGGAGGTGGAAACCCATTGCCTGCCTTTGGCAAAGCCACATTGGAGAAAAAAATAAACACAAAAATCACTGCTGGCAGGTGCCTCTTGTGTCTCAACTCACCCTGCTCAGGTTGGTTCAACAATATGGGAGATTTTGGTGGTGAAGCTACTTCTGAATCCCTCTTCCTACCCCAAAGCCTCGCCCTCAGCTGTGAATGGGATCCAGCCCTCCAGCTCGGAAATGGACCCAGTCTGGGAAAAAAAAACCCAAAACAACAGTTTTTCCTTTATTATTGCTCTATGTGCTGTTTATTCTTTTTTTGGGGGGGTTTCTTTTTTTTTGTTTGTTTTTTTGTTTTGTTTTGTTGGGTTTTTTTTTTTTGTTCTGAATGGGAGTGTTGTTTTGTGAGCATGTATCCATCCCTGGAGCACCTGGAGTTGTCATAAAACCACCCCACATTCCTATTGTGGGGGGTCTTTATCAGGTTGCCCAAGCCCAGATCACAGCCCCAGCTATGTCCTACTGTTCCTGTGAGAAATCCCTTGTTAATAGGGAGTATTTCTAAGAAAATTAGTATGAAGGAGAAAAAAAAACCAAGTCAAATCCCCAAATTTCTGCACCAGCCATGTTAGAGTCTCCACTGGCATCAAGGTGGGTCATACCTGGGATGAAAGCACAAATTTCTTCCAAATATTTGTGACTGAGGAGCCTTTATTTTGCACTCGTGCCAGGAGACCTCGCAGCGCCCATTTGCATTTTTAGGGCCAGAAAAATCTGGTCCCCCAGGCACAGAAATCAACACCTCCACCACTTATCCAGTCCCCACCTCCAAGACCCATCCTGCTGTTTATCCCCCAGCAGACACAGCCGGAGCATCTCTGCTCGGGACAGACCGAATCTGGGAACCCACATCTCTCCTCCAGGCTCGCGGATTAGGGACCAGGAGGCAAAATCCCCAGTTTTCCTCCCATTCCCACCAGGAGAAAAAAACACCGACACCGGCGGGTTATCCCGGTTGTTTACCATTCCCAGCCGCTCTCCAGGCTGTCTGGAAATAGCAGGACAGCCCAGCAGGTCCTGCACGCTCCTTTCGCGTGTCCCGGAGCGGGAGGTGCCGCTGCCAGGCTCGGGAGCGCAGCGCATCCTCTCGGTGTCCATGCGAGCAGAGCATGCACAGCCCGTGTGCCTTCCCGGGGCTGGCACGTGGCCGTGTCACCGCTGTCCCTTGTCCCGCATGCCAGCAGGCCGTAAAATAATAAATACATGGGTAAACAAGCTCACCCCGCTGCCCTGGGAAAGGTTTTCCCCGCGCCAGGGCAGATAAACAAGCTGCGGAGGCGGCCGGGGCAGCGTGATAAATAAAATAAATCAGGCTGGCAGGAGGGATGCAGGAGTTTAACACCTGCCCTGCCGTGTCCCTGCCCAAACAGAGCCCAAAGTGGGGCTAGGGCTGCACAGGGACATGGCAATACCTCCTTTTCTCCGTGGATTTATCATCACCTTCCCCCTCACCCCTTCCCCAGCAGCATTGCTTCTCCCCAAACCATTTTGTGAGGAGACATTGGTCTGTCTCAGCTTTCCCCCTCTACCCTCGGGTAATCTTTTCCAGGGCTCAGCAAAGCTTTCCTTGATTTCCAACCCAAAGCAGCATCTCTCCCTGCTTTAACACCCAGGTTTTACCACCCTGCTCTTGCCACAGGGGCTGATTTGGAAGCTCTGCTTTGCACTACAATGAGGTCTGGGCCAGCAACACCACCCAAAATGTACCTCAGGATTCTCCAGCACTGCCAGGTTTGCTGCAGAGAGCTGGATCTGTGGATAAGAGCAGCTAAAGGCACTGTCACCGCTGCCTCCAGCCCACCTCTGCACCCTCCTGTGCCTCAGTTTCCCCTGATAAAGATGGATTCAATGACGAGCGAAGGACTGGGCAGAGGGGGAGCAAAAACGTCTCAGCAGCCAACTCTGAACAAACAGCACAAAGTTCGGGGATAAAATATTAATACTATTATTAATATTATAATATTAATATGAATACTTAAAAAACAAAAGGAAAGCCCAACTTCATGGTGTTTTAGCGAGAGCATGGTATACAAAATGCAGGAGGTTGGCTTTTCTGGTTCCTCGGCACCAAGGAAGGGCACATTTCACTCCAGGCCCCGTCCTTTTGGGAAGAGGCTTAATCTGGGATGGGACAGGGTGGGCAATACCAAGGAGGTGTTTTCAGAACGGGATATATGGCAGAGCACAAAATTAGAGTGGTTTTTTTCCCCAGGAAGGAGAAAACTGGGGAGTAGCTTTCAGCCTGGAAAAGGATGCTATGGAGAAGATAATAGCTGCTCTTTACAGCAAAGAATATTTAAGGTTTATACAAGATATGCTGCCCCAGTATTAGCAGAACCCTAATACTCCTTGCCAGGACAAGAAATTCTCCAGGGGAAAACACAAGGGAAATCTAAAGCTGCCTTTTTGGGTTTGATCTTGACTCCCAACTGGGGCCTGTGCCCCATCCTTTTTTTTTTCCCAGCCTTAAAACAAAGTTATGTTGGGGGAAAAAAAGCAGGTGGCCTGCAGAGATGTGTGTGCGTGCACGCACGCACCAGGAAAACAGGGATCACACCTTGCTGGCTGCTGGTTTTGAAATCCTCCCACGTCCCTCCATGAAAAACCTGTGGTCATCTGATTTAAAGCCTTTAGAGGTGTTTTCTGCTGAGATCAATTTCTCCATCATGGAGGGCGTGTTAGGGAAAGGTTCAGCATGGCAGCAGCTCTGCTGGCACAGGCTCCTGGTGGCACCAGGATGGTGGAATGCCAGGTGGGAAAGTGGCCTGGAGGGTGTTGCTGGTGGGATCTGAGCAATGGGGTGAAGTGGCCTGTGTGACTTGGCCACTGAGCCTGGGTTTCAGCTGGTGGCTCCATAAAAAGCACAATGGGTCGTGCCAATGCATATTTGCCATGCAGGAGGGAGGCAGGAGATGTTTTCCAGCATCCTGAGTTGCTTGGTGGGATGCTGGCCCTGGCAGGGAAGGTTATGGGCAGGAGATGAGGATGTGCCATCAACATCTTTGTGTGGTTTAATTTCCAGACTCAGGAAGTCTGAGAATGCAGGAGCATCTCCCCATGTATCTCCCCCCACCAGATGTTTTCTGTGGAGTGATCAGACTGCAGAGCGGGTCCCAAAAATCCCACTGGACCTCACTGCACACCCCTTAGAAGCTCCCTACAACAGTTTCTCGAGGAGTGGTGGCTCCACCTGCAGCTGGTGGCAGCCAAGGTTGTCCCCCCTGGCCACCACAGCCTGGCAAACCCCCCCTGCACCAGCGCCACAAGATGTGGTGGGCTCTGCTGCTTGGCTGTGCCCAGCCCTGTGAACACCAACGGGAACAAAACCGGGCATGGTGACCCTGAAATCCATTAAAAACTCTCCATGAGTGGCCATAAATGCTAAAGAAAGTGCAAAGGCCAAGAGGCAGCAGAGAGGTCGTGCTCACTGAGGGCTTTTTTGGAAGGGCAGGGAGGGGTGGGACAGGAGGCAGACACCTGCTGCTTTCAGCCCTTTGGCTCAAGAGGCTGCTGAGGTGAAAGGGGATGAACTGAAAACAAGAGCCAGAAGGAAAATACCACAGCGAGAAACACAGGCCAGGGAGCAAAGCAGGACGGGAGGGGATTTCCAGCCTTCCAGGAAAGGTGTTCAGTGAAAACAAGGTGATAGTTTGACTCAGGCACGTGCTGGTGAGTCAGGAGAGCCGGGGCCAGTTCTGCCACACATTTCCTCCCTGCCCTTTGAGCAGACACCCACGGTGTCACCGTCACCAGCAGAGTCCCCACAGGGAGCTGCAGCAGGCAGGGCCCCCCTCAAGCAGCTTCTGACTCCTCACGTTGCTTCTCTGCATCGTGTGCGTAGCCCACGAGCACTTAAAAATCCTGCCGAGTGCCTCTGACAGGAAACGCTGGATAAAAACTTTTCCAGGGCTCCCAGGAAAACACGACATCGAGGAGCGACAGGTGACGCGAGCGGCAAAGGCAGCAGTGTGTGGCTTTGCAGGGCATTGCCAACCATCCAAAACGCATCCCAAAGTGACAGGATTATCCCTTCCAAAACCTAAAAAAGGCTGCAGAAAGGCAGTTCTCCACCTTTAGCTGTAACCACTGTGCAAAGACAGAGTTTCCCATCAGGGGGTGTTATAATCTGAGTCGCTGCAGGAGCTGGGAGAGCAAGGAAGGGCTCGGTGCAGTCCTGCCCTTTCCCTTCAAGCTCACGGGCAAAAGGCACCTCTGCTCCTGCTGACAAGAGCCTCCCTGATGTCAGCAAGCAGAAATGAGAGCAGGAGATGTCGTAACTTCTGCTAACAGAACGTGCAAGGGTTTAATAAAGAGCAGTGCTGTTACAGTGACCAGGCTGTCCTCCTGCTCCCCACACCACGCTGCTGGAAACCACTGGGCTTGGTGGCAGAAATCACCTCCATAAATCATCCCCACCAGGGCATTTCTGCTGCCAAAACAACTCCCATTATCAGTTTCCCTGCTGTGTAGCAATTTCTGCCGCCTTTGAATAGGAGCTGCTTGCAGGAGATCAGAGAATCATGGAATGGTTTGGGTTGGAAGGGACCTTAAAGATCATCCAGTTTTGACTCCCTGCCATGGGCAGGAGCACCTTCCACTATCCCAGGTTGCTCAGAGCCCCATCTAGCCTGGCCTTGGACACTTCCAGGGATCCAGGGGCAGCCACAGCTGCTCTTTTATAGGAATGTTTTATGCTGAGTGAATCGGTCCTTATGGAGGAAGGGGATGCAGGGAGGAAGAACCTGGGAATATTAGGGATGGTTTTCAAACCTGCCGCTCCCCTCTGCATGGTGAGTTCTCAGCTCCTCCAGCCCCTGCTAGCCCTGAGGTTTGTGCTCATCTCAGCTGTGTGTTGCCACCTTGGAGGCAACTCTCCTTGTGGTCTCCTTTTGTCCCTTGCCCAATTCAACACCATTCAGGATCTTTTGCTCACAACATTCCAGCAGTAACATCCCCTGGTGACCACTGATCCAAACAGTGCCCGGTGGGTTCCACATCCAACAGCTCAAATCCAACCTCCACCTTTATATAGACCCATGAATTATATACTCACGGAGTCACGTCTTTGTTTCTGCTGGGAAGCACTTGCACCGTGCATCTGCCGTGCCCTGGGCTTGATAGTGGCTGTACCCCAACCCTGAGAGCCAGACCTGGGTCAGGGCAGTGTCTGGTGTCATTCCAGGCTGGGGGATAAAGGGATTGAGAGCAGTCCTGGCAAACTGGGGGTGCTGGTGGATGAGAGGCTGGACATGGCCTGGCTGTGTGTGCTGGCAGCCCAGAAACCCTCTGATCCCTGGGTTGCATCCAAAGCAGTGAGAGGAGCAGGAGAGGGAGGGATTCTGCCCCTCCACTCCCCTGAGGCCCCACCTGGAGCACCGTGTCCAGCTCTGGGGTCCCCAGGATAAAAAGAATGCAAAGCTGTTGGAGCAAGTCCAGAAGAGGCCATAAAGGTGCTCCAAGAGCTGGACAACTTCTGTCGTGGAGACAGACTGAGAGAGCTGGAAGCGTTCATCTGGAGAAGGGAAGGCTCTTAGCGTCCCTTCCAGTGCCTAAAGGGAACCTATAAGAAAGATGGAGACAGATTTTTTAGCAGGGTCTGTTGCAATAGGACAAGAGGTGATGGTTTCAAACTGAAGGAGAGTTGATTTATATTAGATATAAGGAAGAAATTTTTTAAGATGAGAGTCGTGAGGGCCTGGCACAGGTTGCCCAGAGAGGTGGTGGAAGTATTCAAAGCCAGGTTGGACTGGACTTTGAGTAATCTCATCGAGTACAAGATGTCCTTGCCCTCTCAGAGGGTTTGGAACTAGGTGATCTTTTACATCCTTTCCAACCCAAACTGTTCTGTGCTTCTATTACCGTGTGTTCAATCTCTGCTCGCTGACTTTCAGTCTTATCTCCAGCTCCTTCCCAGCCAGCAGCACTGGGATTTCATTTGTCCTTTGACAGATGACAAATGTCCTGCTCGCTGGCAATGTCCTGGCAGCTTATCACCTGCACACTCCCAGGCTTCCTCGCGCCAGCTGCAGTAATTAAATCATATTTTTCAGGAAGGGCACTTTAGGTGAAAGCTCCCAACATCTCCTGCCAGCAGAGCTGCAGCCACAGACAGGCCTTTGCCAGGGTAATGGCACTGCTTGGGGATCAGGACTCTCTCCAGTGCTCCCAGCTGATGCAGCACTGCTGGAAGAAATTAATTCCTGTCCTAAGCTCATTCGTCCTGGCTGTCCTTGAGCATCCCTGCTGGAAAAACCTTTCTTTAATATCTGAAACTGCCAGATGCCTTGAGGTCGGCTAAATAGCAGCTGTTATACACACATGAAGTGCAGATCCTGTGGCAATGCCACTGGCTACAATGCCCGAGGAGAAAGGAGGAAGAACAGAGCCAAGACAATCAGGATTTCACGCAGACTTCTCAGGGAGACACAGGAAAGTGATGCCAAAGCTGCAAGTGGTGAGAAACCAGCAAAGACGGGGTGGAGTTTGCATTTTCCTCTGCAGGGCACTCCATTCCCACACGCAGGGGTGTGCAAAGACAGCTGAGAGTCTTCAAAATGCTCATCCCAAAGCCTCCCTGTGCCTCAGGGTGCCCGGCGTTTGCAGAGCAGCAGCCCTCAGGCAGAGCCTTCTCTTTGCACCCTGGATCAGGGTGGCAGTGAGCAAGCCCTGAGGTGAGGTGCTGTTCCCAAAAGGCTCCCAAGGTAAAGGCTCAGCCTCCTTGCCCAGCTGCTTGGAGTCCCCATGTTCTCCTGGGAGGGTCAGGAACATGGCCAGATTCTAACCCAGCTGAAGCCACCACCTTGAACGTGGATTTTTATGAAAGACAAGGAAAATATCTTCATGCCCAACTCTCCTGCAAACTAAGGATGTGCACAGCTTGCTGGGGGCAGCTTTTGAAGGGCAGTCACAATGCCGTGCTCTCCACAAGCCTCCTGCCTGGTGGCTTACAGAGGTGACTCCGCAGCCGCCCAGCAGTGCTCCGGGTAGGGCTGGTGATGTGGGGCTCCACCAGCCCAACTCTGAGCTGGCCTTACAGGCTGCAGCCAGGTCACAGCACTGCCAAGCCACCACTAAACCATGTCCCCAAGTGCCATATCTACACGCCTTTTAAATCCCACCAGGGATGGTGACTCCACCGCTTCCCCAGGCAGCCTTTTCCGGTGCTTGACAACTTTTGTGCTGATGAAATTTTTCCTAAAATACACGAGCAACAAACAGAGCCCATCCACACTGGTCCCTCTGCCACTCTGTGGAGCTGCTGAAAGCTGCTCTGGCATTTCACGGTGGACCTCTAGAGGAAGTTTGTAGACGGACGAGCTGTGACACAGAGGGCTGCAGGACTGAATCGCAGAGGACTTGCAGGTCAGCTGTGCCCCACGAGCCTGGCAGCGATGACAAGCACAGCCCCCTGTCCCAACAAGGGTGTCCTCCCCGGTTTGGGTGTCCTGGGCAGGACCGCATGGAAAAGCATCAATTACTGCAAATCCACCACGAGTCCCAAAGCGCTGGAATAAGCCTGTCATTGCTACCCCTGCCGAGGCTGCAGCAGGGCCACGGGAGCTGCTCTCCATCATGGGAAGCTCCCCCGGTCTCTCCCTGCTCCCCACCAAGGGCTCAGTGCTTTCAAAGTCTCACACGCTCTGCTTCCCTCCCACCGCCCACCCCCAGCATCTCTCCATCAGCTCTAAATTAATCCGTTTATCACCTAAAATTAAATCAAGCCCTGCAGACTGCTGCGCTGTCAAGATGCGAGGGTGTGAACCACATCACACTCTGCTGAGCCTCAAAAGGCGACAGAAATAGGGGTTCTGTGAGCATCACTGCGGGCTCTGCCTCACCCCCGAAACACCCTCCCCAGAGCAGGGAGAGGGGAGAAAAACAAATACAACCTCTCCCCGCAGGTTTCATTCCCTCCCCGCTGCCCTTCGATGCCATGGCAGTCCCAGTGTGTGACACCTCTGTCCCTGCCCCGGTGCAGCGCTGCCCAAAGCACCGGTGCACGATGCTGAGGCACCTTCTCCCCGCGTCCTTGCACATTCCGACTTAACCCTGCCTCCCCTGACTTTTTTGTCTCCTGGAGAAGTCTTTTCCCCCTCCGTTTCGCCACCCAACAGAGCTGCTAGGACAGGGACCACCACAAGTATCCCACTCTGTGTCCCACTGTGCCCGCGCTTCCCTCTGGAACGAGGAAGAGGTGACATTTAAGAGGCTCTGCTTCCCAGCAGCCCGGGGAAGATGGAAAACTCATCCACAGCAGCACAGGAGCACCCATCAGGGTTTTAGGTCCCATATTGGGTGCTTCTTGCCCCCGCTGCCTCGCCAGGGGCTGGCAAGTGGGGATTTCTACCCACTGAGTTCTGCGGGAAAGAGATGGTTTGGGGCGCAGATCTGAGGGCACCAGGCATGGAAGAGGCTTGCCCAGGTGGGCTATCCTTCTCAAAAGCCATTTAGATCCCCACGCTCCCTTCCCAGCTGAGCAGCTCCCAAGGACACAAATGCCGGCAGGTTCTCAGAGTGCATCGCCCCAGCGAGCCCCAGCAGCACCCCCTGCCCAGGAGCATCCCGTTGCCTCCTGTCCTCAGCCCCAGCAGCACCCCCTGCCCAGGAGCATCCTGCTGCCTCCTGCCCTCAGCCCCAGCAGCACCCCCTGCCCAAGAGCATCCTGCTGCCTTCTCTACTCAGCCCCTGCGCCGCCCAGAGCAGCTCATTCCCCTCGCCCGGGGACGGATGAAATACCCCAGAGCGCAGGGAAGGCGGAGAGGGGACAGTCATTCCCACCTGGGGACAGACTAAATACCCCACGGCGCAGGGAAGGCGGAGAGGGGACAGTCGCCTTTCTCAGGCTGCACAGAAACCCTCACAGATCCCCCCCACAACCTCGGGGGTGTCCCCCATCCTGCCCCAAACCAGCGGTGCTGCAGAGCCGGGCACAGCCCGCTGCTCCCGGAGGCACCGACCGGGGCACGGACACAGCCCTGGATCCCCAAAAGTCATTCCCGGCGCTCTGGGGGAGCATCCCGGGATGCTGCCCACCCATGCAGCCCTACCTTTGCGGAACGGCATGGAGCGGGAGGAGGCAGGGCTGCGCTCGGACGCCTGAGTGCCGCGGACGCCTTCTCTTAATTATATATATATTTTAAAAAATATATGTTTCTTCTGTATCTGTATTTTTCCTTTCCTCCTCCTTCTTTCAGAAGGAAACGGACATATTTGGGCAAAGCCCGGCAGAAACCAGCGTCATTCCGAGGGTGGCACTGCAGAAAGGAGGAAGTTCTTGCAGTTTCAGAGCTTTTAACCCTTCGCTTTCCGGAGACAGCAGGGCTGGGAGGGAGGTGACAGGAACAGGACAAGGAGCTGATGGATTCTAGAAAAGGATGGAGAGTACTGGGAAGAGGTTTTTAGGTGATTTGTGGTGTTTTTTTTCTTGGTAGGACCAGTACAGAAGCGAGTGTAGTGGATGTGGATTTGATAATGGGGTTTTCGCCTCCTGCATCACTTCTGCTGATTTCTGAGCTCGTCAGAGCACCAATCCCATCTTTTTGTGGTGGCACTGGGACAAATTGGGAAAATGCTTCAGAAACAAGGGGGTCAGAAACTCAGATCCCCATGTTCAGCATCTCCTGCCTGCCCTTGCACAGACAATTGGAAGTTCAGCTCCTGCTGTGCTGGATGCTGAGGATGAGCAAATGATCTCCCGGGATCACAGGGCTGGGATGAGCCACCAGCTTTGGAACAGCATCAGGCCTGTGTGTCCTCTTCTCAGGCTGAGACAGGAGGTGAAGGTGGAGCATTTTAACCTGGGATGGTTGTTTATTTCTACTGTGGTTCCTTTATGCCCTTTTTTGGAGGTAGTTCAGGAGAAATTCTTTGACCTGTGCACAGCTGGACCACATCCTTTTGTCTCGGTGCTCAACAGCGATACCATGAGCTCCATCCTGTGTCTTTGCTCCCTGCAAAACTATTTCTCCCTCCTGGAGCCAACAAGACTTTCCTCAAACCATCCCCGTGGCTGTCAAAAGCCTCCCTGGCTCTCTCTCCTGCAGGCTCCAGCCCCATGGATGCTCAAGGTGAGTGTTCTTTATCCTAGCCAGGGGAAAGTCTGCCAGGTTTGGCTTAACCCTCACTGGAGTAACCTGTCTAAGCCAGTGGGTGAGGAGCACTCCAAAAAAAATGCCCCCCAGGCTGTTATGAGAGGTGTGGCTCCACCAGGAATGGCAGGGACAGGGATATCAACATCTTTCATGGCTTTGCTGCCTTTGTCCTGCTCAGGGAGTGACGGCTGCTGCACGTGGAGAAGTTCCTGAGCCCCAGCACCATGGGAGGAATAAATACATTCAAAATTTGATGGCATGGGCTCCTGAGTTTTTTCCAGCAACCAGAACCAGTTACAGCAGCTGGTTTCTTCCCTGCCCCTGGAAAACACAGCAGGACAGGCTGGGGGTCTGCCCAAGCAAATTGAGCAGGCAAGCACTTCCTCTGGGAAAAATCATCCAAAACTGGATTTTCCCAGGACATTTAGTAACCTTAAAGGGCCACAGGCTGGGAAAATTTAAGTCAGGGTTGGACACACACGTGCTGTTGGCAGACAGAAGGTAAAGGAGAATCCTTCTTCTCTCCTCACATCCAGGTGGAAAGGAAGGACGCCCCAGCCACGCCCAAGGCCAGGGCAGCAGGACCCTGCAGTTCTGTTGGTCTCCACCTCAACTCTAACCCAGTCCTCTACTCTGGTAAATGAGTGAAATTCCTTGGAGTGATGAGCTTTCAAATCTCTACAAAACACAAAGCCAGATTTTTACAGTTTCATTACCTAGGATGAATGTGGATAAGCAGTTCATCTCCAGAAGAATATTTCCAGCACATGATTTCAGGGCTTGGCAAAAGAAATTTGATCCAATACACTCAGGGTTAGATCTAGAATGAACTTGGGCATCTTATCCATCAAAATCCATGTTTGGATGCTCATGTCCAAGTTTGTTGTACATAACATCCTGGACAGCTTGGAAGGGACTAAATTCCTTAGAAAAACCCTTAATTCCTTGGGTTTTTCTTTTCCAACACTGATCTTGCCTGGACACTGCCACTTCAGCTCCAAAAACTTCCCAGCAGGAGCTTCCCAGAGCTTCGTAGTTGTGACCAGGACCTGTATTAGAGGATGGTAGTTCAGGTCCACATTAAGGTGCTGCTGTCACCTGGTCCCTGCCCTGGAATTTGCTCCCATTATTCTGTGCATTGACCTAGAAAGATCTCAGATGGGACCATCCTTGGTGTCCACACTTCAGCTTTCAGTTTTCCCTGTGGGAAAATTCCCAGAAACCATCTTCCAGGCTCCAGCCAAAGCTATCGCAGGAGTCAGAGCATCATTTCCTCTATCAGATACGATTGGGTTTCACCCACAGAAAGCACCTCAGGCATCTCAGTGGTGCCAGGCAGTTTAAATAAGCAGGGAAGACTTCAAACACAGTCTGGGAATTTCTGCTGTACGAGGATCTTCACCCCTTACTCACTGTTCAACAGCATTTCTGTCTGGCATCTGAAAAGAACAATATAAAAGTAATAATAGTAATAATGAAATAAAATAACTGAGAATCAAGCTGGTCCCAGAACAAGATTTAGATGAAACGGAACAAACTCTGGTTCAGGACAGTGAAATCAGGGCATCTCTCCTCCTGCACGGCACAAATGCCAGGCTGCACAGCCAGAGGGGTGGCAGTGGCTCAGCATCACTTGAGGTTTTCAGAACAGGTCGGGCAAACACAGTGGGAAGGGTTTCAGGCAGCACTGATTGTGCCCCAGGGCTGAGGCATGGTCCAGAAAGCTTCCTGGGATCTTCCGAAGTACTGGTTTCTGTGGGAGAGGCACTTGGAGCCTCAATGGTTGCTACGAGCTTTCCCTTCCGTGTCCTCTAGGAAGCTGTCTCCAAAGGAAACAAAAGCATAATTTAAGGACTGATATGTTAAAGAGGTTGTTTAGTTAGAACTGACCCAGCAAAGGCTCATTTTACCTTTCTCCCAGGTTTAAAACCCATGTTTCATAGAAACATAGAATGGTTTGGGTTGGAATGGATCTTAAAGACAGCCTAGTTCCATATCCCCTGCCATGGGCAGGGACACCTTCCCCTATCCCAGGGCGCTCCAAGCCCTGTCCAGCCTGGCCTTGGACACTGCCAGAGATGGAGCAGCCACAGCTTCTCTGGACAACTTCTTCCAGGGCCTCCCCACCCTCACAGGGAAGATTTTTTCCCCTCAACTTCATCCTTAAGCCCAGAATAACCTTTTTAGCTAGGATGTAAATTTAATTTGCCTTCCCCACCTTGCCCTGAATCCCTCTGTGTGCACAACCAGGCTTTGTACCAAGGGGCACAGGGATGAAATGAGCAGCTCTGCCCATACCTGAGGGAAGCTGAGACATCTTTACCTGTACAGGGAGGAATTGATCTTCATATCAGTGATTACCCAGCCAAGAAATCGGTATTGAGCTGCTCTCCCTTTCCAGTTAGTGAGATAATGGGTGGGAGCTGTGTGGGACAGGAATGTCAGTGCTTTCAGCCTGACAATCAGTCATGGGGATCTCCTCCTCTGCAAGGCTTGTACTCCACAAGCAAATAAGAATGCAAACAGCTCCTTTGAAATATTTATAACGTTTTGAATAGCTTGCATGGCACAGACCCAAGGAAGAGGAGGGTGCTGGGAATTGCTGGCGCTGGGTACGCCAGGGGACTTGCTCGCATGATTGATCTGGCTTGCAAAGTTCTATTTTGTCCTTTTGTGAGATCTGAGTGCTCAGGCAGGCTCTCCTTTTGCTCCCCTGGGTCACGCATTGCTTGAAGGCGCTGCTTTCCCCATGAGCATCAGGCCCCTTGTCCCCTTGCTCAGCTGCTCCCCGGCTGAGCTGCTGCTGTCACACCCAAGCCAATCTTCAAGGTCACAATTCAGTGACCAGGCACTGACTGTGACACTCTGTTTCCAGCCCATGCTCAGGTTTTCAAGGCCTGTGCTGATCCTCCTGTGCTCCAGCCATGGGTACCCAGCTCCTTTTCTCACAGGGAGCTCTCCCCACGTGCTGATCACCAGCCTGACCCCTCAGCCTTGCGAATTTAGCAGGGGAATGTTGCACAGAGCCTCGTGGCTTGTTCCTGCTGAGAGAGCAGGCAGCGCAACACATCAGGGCTGAGGATGCAGAAGAGGCTGGGAACAATGAGCTTTTGGAGAGTTTTCAGCCAACCCCCCCCTGTGTGATGTAGCTTGACCTAGAGAGATTACTTTTATTAACCTCTGGTATTAGAGCTGGCATCTTCATATCACAAAGATTAGGTGCTCTATAAAGGTGTGGAGACAAGATTGGATTAGAGAGGTGCAGGTCAAAGACTTAGGACAAGGAAGAATGGCCTTAAACTGACAGAGGGCAGGGGTAGGTTAGAGATTAGGAAGAAATTCTTCCCTGTGAGGGTGGTAAGGCCCTGGCACAGGTTGCCCAGAGAAGCCATGGCTGCCCCTGGATCCCTGGAAGTGTCCAAGGCCAGGTTGGATGGGGCTTAGAGCAACCTGGGATTGTGGAAGGTGTTGGAATGAGATGATCTTTAAGGTCCCTTCTAACCCAAACCATTTTGTCACCAGATACTCTTGCTCCCTTGCACAGCTCAGGATCCTGGTCTCCTGTTTTGTACAATTTTCAGCTTTTGGGTTTTGGAGAACAAGAACTGGACAGCGTTTCCCAAGAGTGATCTGCAGGCAGTAATTAGTGCAGCTGTCGGGTAAAAACCTTCCTGGCTTTGCTGCTGCTGCCAGCTCCAGCAGGTTTCTAAATTTGATTTTGCTCTTTCCACGCAGGAAACTCACTTTCCCTTCTCCATTGATTTCTGTGGCTTTGCACTTCTACCACACACCCACCTGGCACTGAGGAGGAAATGTCACATTTGGAGAAACATCTGCATCCTTCTTCTGATGCATCAAGAGTGACAGATAATCAATTCTATTTCACACAGTCCAGGCTTGCTGAGGCAAAGCCTTGCCATGCAGTTAACTCCCCCTTTTTTTAAAACAGGAACAAAAAAGGAATGTATTGATTTTATGATGCCAACACCATTATTTTTGAACATAAAAGCTGATAGCAGCCTCAAGTTTCCAGGCTTTTATGTTCCCCAGCACTGCAGGAAAAACAAAAACCATCAGGCTTTGCCCATGAATAAATCAACCTGCTGGACAGAAATAAAACAAAGCAAAACACTTTTAAATGATCAGGTAGAAATCCAAGCAAAGAAAGGGGAGGAAACACATGACTAATATGTGATAGCTGAAGAGATTTCAAAACTTAATTTCCTTATTAGCCCTAAATTCCTGACTTCTTCCAAAGAGCTGAGTCCTTGCAGGTGAACGTGGTACTTCTGGGGCAGTGTCTGTGGATGCAATGGTGTTGTGTTATTTGGGATTTTGGGCAGGGCTCTAACTGGTGTGGTGCAGAGAGATGGATCCTCCTCTCAAATTTGTGCTTGAAGCAAAACCCCGAATCCCAGTTTGAGTACACTTCTTTGCCACAGGATTATTCCACTGGAAAGATCTTTAAATTTTGCTGGGCGAGTGCAACACCCCCTCCTACAAAGAGGGAAGACAAGACATTGGGAATTGCTCTGGCTCTCATCCTCTCCCAGTGGTAACTCTGCCTCACTACAACTGCACAAACCCAGCACTTTCCCAATGCGGAGAAACACAAAACCCCACCAGTTCTCACTTCCCATCCTCCCAAGAGGAGCTCGGTGGGTTTTGCCAGAGTATCATTTGAGTTTTGGTTCACAGTTGCTATTCAAGTTCTACAAGTTCAAAGCGGAGAAGTCCAAAAGTGCTACCCAGCTCTGTGCCTGCGGCAGAAGGTGGAGAAACCCACGAGGAGCTGAAGACCTTTGTCTTGGCAGGACCATGTGGATTCCTGAGCTGTTGACTTGCTGCAAGCTCTCAAATGGAGGCCAGAGATCAACAGCATAGAGAGGAAAAACACCTCAAGGGCTGTGGAGTGGCAAGATGCTTAAAAACTGCTTTGAAAAAATCCCCACATTCTTCCCAGAGGAGGAATAAGAAGAAGAGAAGAAAGGAAAGCGTTAGGCATCTTCATGGGAAAGATCTTTTCCATAGAGCTGAGGTTGTTTGGGGCTTTAACAATTTGCTGCAGCTGTTGGGGACTTTGTCATCCATTTTCTCTCTTGAGGAAGAAGTGAAAGATTCACAGAAGTGAAAGACTTTAGGTTTGCCAACTTTTTGTCCAGCAGTTAAAAGTCCTGCAGACTTTATAGCACTTTTTTCCTCCTTGTCACTAACTTGCTGATTTGCATCTCAAGTGACACAAACCATTTTTTTTTTGCAGTAAATAGGAGATAAAATCACACTGGACATTCAAGGCAAGCAGCACTTGTAACCCACGGACCTGCAGAAAGAGAAAGGCAATCTTACCAACCTAAGCACTCATTCTGAAAGAGTTTCAGAGTTAATAAATCCTTCAGTGAGGAGGAAAAAGGAGCAGTTACTCCTTTATTCCTCCTGACACAAGGCATGATTACTGCCAGGGCTGCCCAGGGGTTAAGGTTACGAGCAACTCATGTAATTACCAGTTTTACATCCTTAAAAAATCCTGTCATCCTCTGTGAAGCAGGAAATATCTCTAAAGTCTTTTCCTGAAAAAAGGGTTCATTTTGAGCAACCTGGTCTAGTGGAAAGTGTCTCTGCCCACGGCAAGGGTTTGGAACTAGATGGGCTTTGAGGTCCCTTCCAATTCAAGCCATTCTATGATTTTATGATTCAGAATGAGGCAAAGCAGGTGAATTTATCCACTAAGCTGCATCACAGGTTAAAAACACCCGTGTTCACATATTAGACACAAAGTTAAGGGCCATGTGCCCTGCCAGGAGCTGCCTGGCCATCTCCAGCTCGACTCCAGAGGTTCCATAACCAGAAGCCAGTGGTGGTGTGTGAGGACAAACCGAACTGATCAGATGACAAAGGCACTGGGATTGCTCTTTAACTGCTCTGCAGCTTGAATAAAATCACAGCACCACAGGGCAAGAGGGAAGTCCTTTATTTGAAGTCCTGTCTACAGGACACACCAAAAAAATTCCCAAGCCCAGGTGCTATTCCCAAACCCATCTGTAAAGAACCTACATCTCCACAGATCAGCACGGCAGAAATCCACATCTCCTGGCTGTGTCCTCTCATTGCTCAGAGACAGCAAATTAACAGAGCACACACTGCTAAACAATCAATCTGTTCATCTTTAAGGAGAACTGCCTGATCACCTAAAGGCAGGAATTCCCCTAAGGACTCAATCATTACAGTACTGAACTTATTGCTACAGAAAGTGCTTGTAAGCAACGCAGTGAGTCCTCCATGATCACAAGCAGTCGCTGCTTTTTTGGAAAAAGGAATAGGGTTAGCCTTGCACTCAGCTAGGAACACTTTACCAATGCCAGACGCATCCGTACATGGCTCTCAACTGTGTGGATGTTCTTGCTCTCTCCCAGTTTTTAGAGAATCTTAATTAATTTCTACAATTCCGGGAGTAGCTAATCCTGGACACCATTTTTATGAAGGACAAGCAAATCATCAGTAGCAGTCAGCATGGATTCATTGAGGGAAACTCATGCTTGACTAACTTGATAACCTTCCACCATGGAATCACTGGCCTGGCACACAGTGGGAGAGCTGGCAGTATTGTCCACCTGGACTTGTGTAAGGCTTCCAGACCTGGAGCTTCCTTCCAGGGGCCTTCTCCTGGAAGATCCTCCTCACAAAGAAGCTCTCACCAAAAACCGTGAATGCCTGGTCCCAGTGATCAGTGGCTGAGGGTCTGGCTGGAGGCCAGGAGCTATTGGTGAACTCCAGGGGTCAGTGCAGGATCCAGCCCTCTTTAACACCTTTATTAAACCAAATTTTCAGATCACAAACTGGGAGGAGTGGCAGCTACTGCAGAGGGTCATGCTGCCACCCAGAGGGACCTGGGCAGGCTGGGAAGAGGCTGGCAGGAACATCATGGAGCTCAATGAGAAGTGCCAAGTCCTGTCCTAGGGAGGAGCAGTCCCAAGCACGAACATGGGATTTAATTCAATGTAACATAGGGTGAATCTTAGTTTTGCTCAGGGCCTCTTGCACCAAGTGCTGTAAGGACTGAAAGTTCTCACTCCCTCATTAGACTTCTGCTTGTGCAGCAGGAAGGATCTCAGATCCTCTTTGAAATCTTCCATATTTGTCGTTCCATCTTTAAGAAAACTGTATGAGGTTGCAACACATATTTTCTCTTGCACAAAAGGGTAAAATACCCAACACAGTCAAATCTCCCACAGGAGCTTCATTTCAGATAAGCCCCTCCTAAGGCAACCACTTACACAGCACACGAATTCCACCTCCTTCTAAACTTATTTCAGAATCCAAAGATCAAGGCTAAGAGAAGTTACCATTTTCTCTTGCCAAAAGAAAAAGCAGCTCCATAAGGAATGTGCGTTTTGGTTGCACAGTTGCAAGTACAGGGGAATAGGGTGAAATCCCAACTCTCTAAACCACCTCCTGCACGTCCTTGGGCAAGATATTTCCTGTACCTGCCTCCCTCCCTTGATGGCTATTCAGATGGCTTTGGGGCAACAACTCTCACCTTTCAGGTAACAGTGGCAAAGCAAACTTAGATTTTGACAATAGTAATGTTCAAAATGTTCCCTGCAGGCTCCATCTCATCAGATTTCAGTTTGACACCGAGTAGACGAAGTGATAAACTGACAGGTGAAATTCAGCAGAGGTTAAGTGCAGAACCATGCAGGTGAGAAGATAAATCATAACCTATGTGCTTAATGATGGGCTTTGAAATGGCAGTGAGTTCTCAGCAACAACACCTTGGGGTTTTAACCATTAGGAAAGTAATCAAGTCACTAAATCCCCAGTTAAAATAGTAGCCAGTGTTCCGAATTAGGAAGAGAACAAGGCAGCAAATGGTGATGCCACCGCGCAAATCCCTGTTCTTAAGACCTCAGGGTTGTTAATGCACCAGGCACCTCATTCAGCTCTGGGCTGGCACGTCCTACACGTCCCTCTCAGCTTCCTGGTTGCTTCGGGACACTCAAATCTCCCTAAGTAGGCATCTAATCTGAATTCCCAGAAGCAATGAACAGTTCATACTTAGCTCAAGAGAGATGCAGTTATTCAACACGTTAGAGAATCACAGCGTTTACACAGGTACTTAAGCCAAGGAATTAAAGCTTAAATTTAGGAAACACACCTGCAAAATACCTGATGCTCCACCTGAAGCAACATAACCAATCCTGCACTGCCAATATGGCAAATGTTCTTTAGAGCCCATCATCCTCTTCACTTTCTGCAAAATCAGAACCTTTCAAGGCACCACAAAAAAAGAGAAACAAAAATATTATTGCTTCAGACCACTCACCACATACATATCTGACAATTTCCAGGATGTAAAGACAAACAACCAAGTAAAGCTTAGTAGCTGCAAAGAGCTCCAAAATAAATGCTGCTTAGCCTTTGGAAAGGGCACTGATGAATCACAGAGGAGAAAAATGGATGTGTAAGCAGGAAGAGCTGGAGGTGTGAGATAAAAAGTCATTTGAGCAACTACTAGGAATAGAAGGCAGTGACAAAATTCCGGAGGAGGCCAATTCTCCAGCAGAGAAGTAAATTCAAACGAGATTTTTCAAGGGATGCAAGATACAAACATGCCTGAGAAAGTCTGAGCCAACACATTGACAGTGTTGAAAAACAGGGAGAAGGTGCATTTGCAAAAAAATGCTTTCTGCTAAGGAGATAAAGTCTGACCACAGAGCTCAGTGTCTGAACCTTTGGAGGTTTCCACACCTGTGCAGGTGTTGGTTTGCATCATCTGTGGCCACCTGCTTACACACCTAGCTCCAGTGTCCTGTGTTTGTACAGCACCCACCAGAGATGGAACTCAGGGGATGTAGATCTGCTCCACTTCAGCTTTGCTTGCTTTAGTACAGAAAAATACCTCATTTATCTCACAAATCTCCAACGCAAAATACTAAATGAACAAACCCCCTCTCCCCTGCATTTTCATGGATAAACTTTACCCCTGTCTTCAACCACAATAAGGACTCCCAGAATGAAATGGTTCAAAAGTTGCCAATACAGCCATTCCCAGCATATGGAAAACCTCCAAGTTATCAGACTGGAAGCTCAAAAGCTGGTGCTAAAAAGCAGAACAGCTGGTTGAGGGCACAAAGACCAGTCTGTGTACCTCAGGAAATGCTTACAGCCTAGTCACTCAGAGGTATTTGCTGAAATAAGAGCCATAAATAAATCACATTGCTTAAAGCCAAGTCACATTTCAAGCCAAGTTCAGATCACACTAAATCTGTTACCAGTGGTTAAATTTTCTACAGCAGCCACCCAAAGTATTTGAGTACTATAAGCAAACCTATGCTAATTCATATCAAGCTAATCTCTTTGTTTTACTACACAGCAGCAAAGGCCTTAAAATGCTGCTCCAAGTCAAAGAGAACTAAGAACAGAGTTAGGAACAGAATTTAGATTGTTTTTGCCCCAAGTCCTGTGGTTTTGATGTCAATCAGACCTGTTCCTCACCTCTGCAGCAGTGAGGGTTTCTTGGGGTGGATTAGACACAGTACCAACTTGTGGTGCAGAAGTGTCCAACTCTGAGGGAAGGCCTTGCACAACAGAAGAATAAGGAAGCCAACACACAGCAGGCAAAATACCAGTTTTTAAAAAAATTCAGTTTTACAAGCAGATGTTTGTACAGAGGTTGGTGGAACACGAGCAGACAAAATAAGCGAAACACAAGACCCAAGGGTTTGCCATAGAAATCTGCAGCCAAAACTCAACAAAAGGGCAGTAACTGGAGATACTGACAGCGTTGAACTACAGGTCTATCCTCCCTCCCCCCAGTCCGTGTGTGTAACAGGAAGGAGACATTCAGCATCAGCTTTCAAACAGCTAAAATGCCCTCAGGGCTCACAGCCATTTCAGTATCTGCACAATTCTGGGTGCAATGGGGCACAGAGACAACTGCCACCATTGCAGTCACCTCTTGCCAAGTCTTTGTCACATTCTGTTCCCAAACAAAAAGCAAACATAAAACCAGGAGCAGAGAGCTGTGTACTATTTTACACCAAGTTAAAAATAAGAGTAGTAGTGTTTAGTAGTTTAGTTTGTCAACTCTTCCAGATTTTTATGAGAACTTCCCTCCGTGGCCTACTTTGATAACTTTTACAGGCACTCCTTCCCAAAAAGAAAAAAAAAGTCTAACCCTGATGATATTTGACCTCAAATATAGAAATATACACAGAGAGAGCAAATGTCAGGTTTGAAATGATTAAACAAAGTTAGTTGCCTATGTGTGAGTTAGAGGAAGTGAGATTTTGATAGCTGGCCAGATACAGGAGGGAGTTTCCCTTCTCTCTGCCTAATGACCTGTGATCAGTTATCCCTGGATATTCCCAGCACAGGCTGCCTGACAGCACAGAGCTCCTGCTAAGAGTCCATTAAATTCCTTCCTCTTTCCATTTCCCTGGGTTAGACACGGATTTTCTTTGGATCTCTGAAGACAGACTCAATCCTTGTTATTTTAGTCTCCGTGCTGGCACAGAAAGTATTGTCCTGGAGTCAGGAGAACAAACCAGCTGCAACTGTCCAATGACCCAAATCACTGGGGTGCAGAGATGAGACTCAGGAGAGCAAGGCTCTAACTCTAGCAGAGACCATCAGGGAAGAGAAGATCACAGCACACAGTCCTTGTCCAAAGCTTCACACCTATTGTGGATCCAGCACAGGGACTCCGTGATGAAGCACCAGAACAAAGCAAGCAGGAATACAGACAAAGCATCTCCTCAGCCATGGGTTTTCAACAGAACAAAGTCATCTGAAAGCTCAAAAAAAAACCAGGATCCCCAGAGCAGTAAGCAGAAATGTGCAATTCAAAACCACACAGACATGAATCTTACTTTCAAAGGGCTTTATATTACAAAAAAACATAAGTCACAACGAATGTGTAAAATCCATTCAATGAGGCTTGTTTCCAGTTTGCTAGGAAAGCTACTTTTCTTTATTCCCAGCCTACTGCTGAAAACGTGATTGCCAAAACAATGACACCTCGAGCTAGATTTTTAAAATCAAACTTGTTCCGCCAGATCCAGCACTCTGAACTTGTCCAGGTTGTAGAAACAAGCCTTCACCACTCTGCCTCCAAAATATCTTCCATTTAGATCCACAACAGCTGGAATTGAAATGAAGAGCAGATCAGCAAGCAGCAATTCAATAAAATAAACATCTCTTTAACTAAACAGCCTGACCAGTGAGACTGCTTAATCTCGCTACAGAAGTTAACTCTGAGGTTCACAGGACACAATTTAGGATCTTACCTTTGATGGCAGATTCAACCCGTTCAAACTCTAAAAATATTCTTACAGCTTCATCATCAGGGGCACCAGGGATCTGAAACAAAACAGAAACCCCAAACCACAATTAGAATAGTAGCAAAAACATTGTTTTCAATTGCTGTTCTTCACAAAGGCAGTGAAAAGAATGAAGTAAAAAGGTTCCAAAAGCTCAATACTCAGAGATCTTTGCTGTTACTGTTGTTAGAAATTAGTATCTTACAGATCCAGAAAATCCAGAATTCCAACATAGCAAAGGACCCTGAGAGATCTTCTATGTATGCACCTTCAGGCAGTAACACACCACTCACGAGGGATGAGTGCCCAGTTTACTTTCTGAGCAGCCAAAAAGAGAGACACATCATCTCTTACCTCAAAGATGACACATTTCCCAACCTTGCCATATTTCTCACATTCCTCCTTAGTTTCAACTTCAAGGTCTTCATCCACCTCCCCAGCACCAACCATGTTCTGAAAGTTAAAAAACCAACCCAACTCACTAGATGAAGTCTGTGCAGTTGATTGTGTAGACAAATCACAGATGCTCTGTGAACGCAGTGACTGAATGCTTTAAAAGCTTAAGAGCTATGGGAGGAAACAGTTCCCTGTCCCTAAGACAAAGGAACTGTACAGTTTAAAGCAGTGATGATTTAAAGTCACAACTTGTACTCCACGAAGTCACATAATTTTCCAGAACACAAAACACCACATGGGTGTAGGCCAGAACCATTTGAACTGTGCAGAGTCTTGTATCAGGAACAGAGATTTAAACATTTCAACAGCAAGATGCTTTCCCTTACTCCCAACTTACCCTCAGTAAGACCACTTTAGTTGGGCATTTCAGGATCTCGGTCAAGGGGTTGGAATCTGCCTTCTTGCCTGTTTCTGTTATGAAGACAGAACAGTGAATCAGAGAACAATTTAAGATTAAAGCTCATTTGGGGACTTTTATCAGAATCTTATTGATTGAACTATGGGACAAAAGCCACAAAATGTAATTTCATATTGGTGAGGAACAGTTATACACAACTCGTAGCTACCTGGAATGACAGTAGGCAAAAAAATCAATTCCAATGATAAGAATTAAGTAAGAACACTGACAATACACTACTTCTTTAAGGGAAATTATTAATATGCTCAGAATTGTATCATACAAATGTATCATATAAATGCATTATATAATTGTATCATAAAAACCAGGTCTCCTGACTTCCAGCACTTGTGCTCAGGCAGACATGCTGTGCCAGTAAGCCTGGATGTTGTCTCTAAATCAGACAAGAGCAGGGAAATGAGAGCAATGCCTAGAAAATGTGACAAGGAGAAAGCCCTCAAGGGCAGAGCAGGATCAGCCCTGCAGGAGAAGAGGCTTCCAAACACCAAAGGAGGACAACTGATGGAGGAAGGGGAGGATTAGCTAAAAAAAATGCACACAGGATCACTTTACAGAAAGAGAAATTTCCACAAGAACAAATACGACTCATTTTTCCAACTCCAATGTTTTCAACAAGGACAGATGGTAAACAAAAACCCAGGAGCTTCAGTTCTCACAGACTTAGTGCAGGACACAATTACCTTTCTCTGTAGATTCGCCAACAATGATCTTGCCACCCCTCTTGCTTGTTTTCTCTACTGACAGTGCTGTGCTGAGCCCCTGTTCATGTTTGCCCAGCCCCTGGCCCTCTCTGAAACCATATTTCTGCATGATTTTGTGAGCCACTGTCCCCCTGAAAAGAGAAAAACCATCAGTTAGTAAAGATTTCAGCAGAGCTGAAATGATTTGAAACATCAATTTGCTGGTATGTAGCAAATTGAAGACAAAGCTGGAAAACCCAGAGGAACTAACATGCCACCTGTGTTCTCAAGTAAACTCCACTGCTTGCCTTGTACAGGCTAGAAACACTTTATGCTGAAGCGTGGCTTAAAAGCACAGCCTTGAATGCAACCCCCTCAGATGTGTTTCCCAATCCACATTTTTTCCTGTATCCTGCCAGTCTGGATTCTCTGAACTCAGACTAACCATATACATGCAATAGGTTGTGTTAAAGCCTCCTAACACACTACTTTAGCTTTTGGTTTCCACCACGTTCCAATGCCTTTTCCCCCAAAATGTGCAGAAGTCACTCATTTACCCCATGTTGGCAAGGAAGGAATTGCTGGGCCCTGTGGGGGAACGAGGTCTCTCTGGCTCATCGTACACTGGAGGAGGAATTGCTGCTTTGGAAGAAGGTGCCCGAGGTCTCGACTCCTCCTCATATGGGAATGATGCTACAGCTGGACAAAACAGAGAGAATTGCTTTTTTTTCAATAAAATTCCAACAAAACGATACAAAAAAGTCCTCCACAAATCCAAATTAGAAGAATTTTTCATTTTCACATGCTGTTTTAGCATCCCTTCACCTTTCTCTCAGAAACAACTTCTGAGTTATTCTGGATTTTCCTCCTTGGATATGGATTTCCACAGTTTTGTAATGCATTTCTTAACCTCTTATATTAACAGGCCACCTGCACTACAATGAGTTTATCCAGAGGACAAACTCCCATTCATCAGGAATAGAATTATGACAAAAGTGGATCAATGCACACAGCCTGAGGCCCAAGGACTGTAAGTACACTGTACATTTATAGAGAAGGGAAACCAGCCTATTAAAAAGAATGAATGGAACTCATCTCACTGACAACTTCTGAACTGCAACTCTTCCTGGAGATGGAGATATATCTGCATATCTCAATCATATTAATTAGATTATTAAACCACCTTCTACTGACAAGTCAAATGGCAAAGTTTTTTTTTAAAAAGCCTACAGAACACTAGAAAAAAAAATTTGAATGGACATACGGACTTTGATCAGACTGACAATTTCAGAATATTTTCTTCTACACTAGCTCTTGTATCTTATCAAATAAAAGGTCAGATGTGAAGTTTGGGGATGTCATATGAGGAAAACCAATCCCTACTTAAGCAGAAGATGGAATGGACTATGGGACTTTTGCTACACCAATATTTTCTTGTTTTCTTCCAGCCTGGATTTGAGCATTAAGTAAGAAACCATACAACGGTTTCTTTGTGGGACCATGTGACATTTTAAAAGCTCTCCCCAAAAGGATATTTCTACCATTTCCAGCCTATATCTACTTTTCCTTGACACCACTCAATTGTTCTTAATTATTTACTCAAAAAAATATTTCTGTTTTGAATGTTTACATGCATGAAATGCTTCCACTGGTGTATCATTCACTTCGGGTTTTTTTTTTTTTAACATTTCAGTCTTCTAATAAATAAAATGAGGACTCCCAAAGGAAAGTTTATGTGCATAAGATTCTTTCTTCTTATTATTTTTTTAAGTTGCCAACATACCACTAATTATTTTAAATTTTAATCTTAGAATTTACAACAGTTAGACACGGGAAAAAAACACAGAATGGTTTTGTTCGTATAGCAGGATGATGCCATCTTGTGGACAGCTGAGATCCTCACACCACTTTCACTGAGGGAAATACCAGTGCACACAAATCTCTTCAGCTAAATTGTCTCCCTGAAAAACTTACAAAATTCTGTCTCTAGTGCTTAACTCTTTCAGAAAAGATTCACTAAACAAAGAGCACTGGAAAAATTTCCCATCCACACTACCCAGAGAAACCTGCCTGTGACATTTATATTTGCACATCACAAGTGAGTAGCTGCACATGGTTGTTAAGAGCCCAGTTTGCCAAACCACTTGTCCAGCAATACAGAAAGAATCCTTCAGAACAGAGATGTGAAGCACGGCAGCATCACAGGCTCCCCACAGCTTCCCCCCATCAACAAAGAACTTGTTCCTGTCCTCCTGTTACAAAGAATCCAACGGGAAAGGCAGGAGGATTTAACAGAAAATTGAGTGAGAAATAAACAATACTGCTGGGTTTAGAGAAGAGGATTTAGGAGTACTCACGTTCTTTGTCCTTCTCAACGAGAGAAGTGGGTGGTGCAATGGCAGCTCCTCCCATACCTGTGAGCAAAATGGAACACAACAAATTTGGAGGATATCACAACAAACCTGATTTACTGTAACTTTGTTGCTGAAAGAGAATAACGCTTAATTTTGTTTATGCAAAGACACACTTCTGATCCGCATCAGCTGACAAGCTGAAAAGTAACAAATGCAGGAATGAAAAGCTGCAATAGTGAGAACTCAACAGTGATTCTCACAGCCTGATTTTATGTCAGGCCTCACCACTTTCCTGGAACCTATACCATGCAGGGAACTTAAAACAGGTATCTACAAACTAAGGTAAACTGAGGCATTTCCACGAATAATTTGACTGCCATCTGCCTCCATGGAAAAACACCAGTCTTCTGCACTATGTTATGTTGTAGTAAAACGCCAGATTTATTCTAAAGGCTCAGAATTAACAGTTTACTCATGAGAGGACAGAGAAAAACATAATCCATGAAACAGGACTGTGAATCCCCCCACCACCCTTTTCTCCTCTTTCTGCATCAAAACCATAAGCAGTTCCCTTACTTCTTTTCCGTCTCTCCCTTTCATAATCTTCATCTTCATCAGAATCAGGATCTGGTCTTCTTGAAAACCCACTGGCTTCATGTCTGTCTTTACGCCTTCTAGGAGACACAGCAAGTTAGGATGAGAAACCATGGAACTTAACTCTGCTTTAATTTGTGATCCCACCTTTGCAGGGTGAATTATTCTGCTCCATCCGACTGCCATTTAACATATTTCTAATGAAAGTGTAAGTAAACACCTTCATCATCATTTCTTTCATTGTTTTTATCATCACGGGGCATTTTTGATAAAACATAAGATGGATCCAAACCACGATCATTTTTCACTTGCAAGTCAGGTAAGAAGAATGCATGGAAAAGAAGAAGCACCTGAATAAATCTTGTCCAAACAGACGAGAGTGACTGAATGACACTCTCACTGAATGGAACAAGTGTTGGATGGCACAGAGAGCAAGGTAACAGACATGAATTAATCAGCCTGCTTTGCACAGAATCCCTTTTACATTTCCCATCACAGGCTGTACAGAGTAGTATCATTTACTCAATTAAAAAACATCTTCACGCTTAAAGATCAAATTGTTGAGAAGCTTCCTTGGCAATTAAAATAAGATTCAGGCATAACTTTTAACACGAAATAGGAATGCTTCAATATTTGTTTGCACTTCGACTGTTATCTAATGTGATCAGGAAATTGCTCATTTTAATACCTTATAACAAAAAGGAAAAGCACTTTTCCTCAAAAGTTAAGAGCACAACCTGGTGCATAAATCAGATCTCACCCCTAGCACAGCCATCAAAAAACAGCTCTACTGTGGAACCACACAAGGCTTCTGAATCTCTACACTGTGAATTCAAAACAAATGTACAGACTGTTATCCCACAGCACACATCTGATGCAGGTTTGGCTGAGATTGTTGCCCCAGTTCGAAATCAAAATGTATTATGCATTTTTCACTTCTTTTCTCTAATGTTTCTATGTATAAAGACTCTTGGCCCACACACAAGTACAAACTGGGAGTGACATCCCAGATTCCTGAGCTCTTGCACGCCAATAGGATAGAACCTCAGGCATTCCTTCTCCATCAAAACAACAAAGATGTTACCAAGAGAAGACAGAGACGTTCCAATTACTAGAAATATTAATTTCCATGATTTAAACAGGGCAGCAGAACTGTAATTCCAGACTTCAGATGATTCACAGTGTGATGAAGATGGCTTATTCACTTCACTTAAAATGAGCAAATGTAATCTTCTGCCTGCCTGGCAGACATTTTATCACTTACAACAATCAGATACTGAATCTGCATTCAATGTCCTTAACACGATTAGAGAGATTTCTTATTTCAGGGAAAGGGTATTAAAAATAGGTAGCATCTTCTTTTGTCCAGAGACAATAGAGTGATAAACATATAATTAAATTACTTAAATTGACTGCAGAGTATTAAAAAAGAAAACGCCTCTCAAAGCCTGTGCTAGCTACATTTAAAACTGAATGCATTCATGGATCAGTTTGCAGTTTTTAGAAGCAGAAATGATGGTTCATCACTGAGTGTTGAAAAGGTTTTCCTGTAGTCAGGTGACACTGACATCAAATACTCTAAAATACCTGCAAGGTCGAAGTCTGATAATGATCCATGAAGTACCCCAATATTGCTGCTACTATAGAAACAAAGTAAATTTAGAATAATTTTGACAGGGGTCTTTCAGCCAAAAAGGCTGAAAACCTGATAATACTTATCATTTTTGCCCTGTTAGGCGATTTTACCAAGAGCTTTAAAACATATTACTTAAAGCATTGCTTAAAACATACACAAAAGTATTCACAAAAACTCTAAGAATTTCCCTGAAAGTAGAGAGATAAAACTAAACAAGTTGACATGTCTATTCTTTAAATAAGAGTCAATATGTCAAGAGTTTAAACAAAAGACTTACTTTTCCCTTTCTTCAATCTCCTTTTGTCTCTCCAGCTCCCGCTGCCGCTGCCGTTCCTCTCTCTGACGTTTCACCACCTTTTCGTAGTCATTTGGGAACATGGGATCATACTCATCTGCCAGGGGAATCAACACATCTCCTGCAGAAAAGCCACTAGGGACGGGATCCTGAAAAAAAAGGAAAAAGGAGCTTTTTCAGCTGAGATCTGAAAAAAACATCCAGTTTGAAAGCAAAAATGTAACATCTCCAGTTCCTGACTTCTGTAATGTCAGGTAATATTCCAATCCCTGGAAGATATCTTGGCTTTACTCAAAACTAACATTTCATCCAGTCTCTCATCAAATTTTCCCATGGAGAAAGAACCACCCACTCCTCCCCTTGCCAAATCCAAAGCAGCACCAAATCAGCACAGACAAGAATTTTCAAACCCCATTAATTCACTATTAGAAGCCTGATGGCATCTTGCTGCTGCAACCATCTGCCAGGGCTCTCCCACACAAACCCATCAGGCTTTTTATCAGCTGCTATTAATATAATACCAACAGAGGCACACAGACTGTTCTTCTCTAATCTGAAAGAACTACTTCAGAACTTTTTCTTTGAAAAAGCTTCAGGGAGAAAGTTTCTCTCGATTCCTTACCATGAAAAATCTCTTTACAAGGTTAGGTGGCTTCTATTTTTCAGCTGATTGTTATACAGGTCCAGTTCCAACATTGGTGCAATCACAATTATAGTCATTATTTAGCTGCTCAAATTGCTGCCTTGCCAAATAGTTTGAAGCTGTCCAGGAGAAATATTCTAAGAACAATGTTTTGTAACTGCACATTAATCATGGTAATTCCACGCTGTATCACATGGAACTCTGTATGAAGTTGAAATGTTCATTCATTAAAGAACTCTGAGCTGAGGAAAACATCCTCAGAAAATAATCACTTTTTTAACCACCAGGAAACATTCAATTTCCAAAACATTTTTTAACAGCTGGACCTTGTAGCTGCCCTGCTCTTACCTTTAGCCCAGCTGCTACATGTGGTGGTGTGTCCACGATCTGTCTCTCATCAGAGGAGCTGCCTCGTTTCAGGTCAATCACTGGAGCAAGGACTGTGGTTTGTTTTGTTCTCTGACTCTGCAAAAATCACCAAAACACAAAATGTCTAAAAAAGATAAGACAGTTTTCTAAAAATCAGCTTGCTCAATATACTTTGCAGTGGTAGGTGAATGGTGCTAGGTTTTGACTGGGACCAGAAGGATGCATTAAAAATTCATACAATCTCTTCAGGCAAGTTTGAACTGAGTTAGTTTTCAAGAAGTTCAGATTTATTCCAAAGATCTACTGTTCTTCCCATTTATCATCAGATAAAATATTCTAATCTATTGTGAACTCTTGAGTTTTCTAATCCTATCCTACTGTTGTATTAGACTATGGATACACCGCACATCAGTTTCATGGACAAAGAATATAAATAATATAGCAGTCAGTAAGTTTCATTCATGCAGTTTGTGCCAATTATCAACTAAATCCTGCCTCCAATTTCAGCAGCATAAATCAGGAGCAATTCCAGTGAAAAAATGCTGTGCCTACTTAAGTATTGGGCATCAGTGCTACTGCTTCTTTTCTAATTTAGTAATCTCACTACAGAACGTACACACCTCAAAGAGCCCATGTGTCCTGCCTGAACCAAAATATCAACACTGCTCAAGGAAAAAGGGTGCAATAAAAAGAAGCAGCAATAAAAAAAGAAAATGGCTCTATCACAGTTTAAGATCAAGGAATTAGCTTGGACTCCTCCCTTTCACCTAAACTGGAAAAATCCTAAGAAAATTACCCCAAATTGGTATTCTGAGGTCACAAACACAATGCACTGAACACAAAAGAAGTCTGAGGAACAGAAAGCAAAACCACAAAAGGACTGTACCTTTGCTTGTGTGAGAGCTGCTTTCTTCACCTGCAGCTGAGACTGCAACAGTTTGAAATTCTTGGACCAGCCTTCTGTTTTGGAATCGCTGGTCTCAACTCCCAAGTCATCGTAAAGTGACATTTTCTCTTCAATTTAAAACTGAAAGACAAAAGAAATAAAACCCTCCAGATGACACAGCAAACCTATTTCCAGGTTAATTGCTAATAGTTTGCATACATGGGTATACCATATTTTATTTCACTTTTCCTAAAGCCAGAGAAAATTGACCTTTTTCTGGTTAGTGACAAATACACATCACTAGAGCAAAGCTGTATATAAGTAACAGTTTGAAAGGTAATGAAAACTGTTCAACAATTAATTTAATCCTGCAGTGGAATATGAACAATTAGGGTCAGCAAAATGGAGCTTACTGCAAGAAAATGCAGGAGGTTTTGGAAATTATTAAGCATCTGGGCACAGGGGGATGAAACACAGGGCGGTTATAAAGGCAGAGAGGTATAGGATGAAGACAAGGCATTGTATGAATTCCCAGCTGCCACAGGGGAGTGGGATTTAGGCAGCAGGAGTGCTGCTATCCTGGAGAAGACAGGATGCACCAGGCAGAAATCACAGAATCAATCAAGCTGGAAAAGACCTCTGAGATCATCAAGTTCAGCCAATGACCACCTTATCAACCAGATCATGGCACTGAGTACCACATCCAGTCTTTCCTTGGACAGCTCCAGGGATGGGGACTGCATCTCCTTCCGGGGCAGCCCATTCCAATGCTTAATCATCCTTTCTGTTAAGAAATTCTTCCTGATATCCAGCCTGAACCTTCCCTGGCTCAGCTTGATGCCATTTCCTATTATCCTGTTGCTTGTTACCTGCGAGCAGAGCCCGACTCCCCCCCCGGCTGCACCCTCCTGTCAGGCAGTTGTGGAGAGCCAGAAAGTCTCCCCTGAGCCTCCTTTTCTCCAGGCTGAGCCCCCCCAGCCACTCCTCATCAGAGCTGTGCTCCAGCCTCTTCCCAGCTCACTGCCCTTCTCTGGACAATGCATGGATGAATGCAGGAACGGCGCTGTCCCCGCGGGGAAGGGACAAGGGAGCGAGGCACAGGGGCTGTCCCACGATAAAAGCGAGGGTGGGCTGCGATATCCTTCTCTCTGGAGACAGAGGGGGCGAAGCAGGCCCTGAACCACCCCCCCATCCCCCCACCCACAGGACAAGACCCCTCCGAGGA